>JANHFX010020160.1:19886-44533 GCA_027560015.1 Chloroceryle amazona
AGCGGGGGGGTGGGGGAAGGTTCTCTTCTTGTTGTGGTGGTTTGTTTTTTTGTTTTTACACCTTTAGCCATCTGCTCTCCAGAAATCCATTTTGGCTCATTCTTTTCTTTCTTGTTACCTGCTGTAATTTCTTGATGCCAGGTGAGATTGTGATTCCCCATTTGAAAGTACCCCTGAGTGCCTCAACCAAGCTGCAGGAACTTGGAGTCTGTTCTGAGCTCTGGCAGTGATTTACTCTGTAGTCAAACTCTTTCTGCTATAACCCTGTCTGGGTTTCCCCACCTTAGCAGGCAGACACTGATCCCACCTCAGCTTCAGGTATATGGTTTAATTAATTTGTGCTTGTACACACATTCAGGAGGTTCTGAGGAAGATGAACATATTGTAAGTGCCCTCTTTACAGAGATACATAATCACCCCTTGTAGGGGGCTGCCAGCGTGAGGTGGCTCACAAGGCTGACACAGATAGACCCTCATGGGGAGGGGGGTGGTTGGCTGCATCTTCTTAAGGAGACACAATTTCCTCTCAAGAAATGGGAGAACAAAGCCAAGAAACGTAGTGGGATGGGGGAGTCTGCATGTGGCTGGTGAGCCTGCTCTGCTGCATGGGGCACATTCCCCATGGGGCAGGTGCCAGCCTGGCAGACCTCTCTCCTGGCTATCCCTGGTCTAGATCATGCCCCTGCCATTCAGGGAAAGCCTCTCTGCATCCCAGTTCTGCATCTGTGTCCCCAGGGCATCCTGGCCCCAAGCGGCTCTCCCCATATACCCCCACTGCACAGCTCACTGGCCACGTGCTTACCACTGCCATCCTCCAGGACGTGCTTCATCATGAGCTCCTGGGATATCCTGGGTCCCATGGAGTGCTGCAGCCTTCCTCTGCTTACGCTCTGTGTGTTCTTAATTATTAATAACAAATCCTTCTGGCCCCACTCTGACATAAGGAGATGCAGATGAGCTTTTAGTCCCCTGGGGGGGTCAAGGCAAGAGACATGGGGGAGCTTAAAATCCAGTCCTTGTGATGATGGGGGATCTGGGCTGCCAGTGCAGCAGGGGACTGACAGAGAGGGAGCTTTAACAAGCAAAGCGACCTGGCAGTGCGTGCTAGGCTGGAGATAATCTCCATTTAATTCTCTTCCAGATAATCCAGTCTCAGATGTGGTCCCATGTTCCCTGATGCCTTAATCCTATTGCCATGGAGCCTGTTTAATGGGGAAGCTGGTGAGGGCTCCTGTGAAACATCTTGGGACATCCTCCTAGCTCTTTGTCTTCCTATCTTGCATCCTCTATTCCTGCCTGGCACAGATCTGGCACTGAAATACCCCCTTTCTCTCTGTGTAGCCTCTTCCTAGCTCTCCTTTCTCCCTTCTGGCTGAGAGAGACCCTCAGCTGCCCAGAATAAAGGAGCAGGCAGGGAAGGGAGATTTGGCTCCCAGATACATTCACTGGGCAGCTGAGAAGTGATCTGGCAGTGTAAGCTATATGCCACTCTTGCAAGCCTTGTTCTGCCTTGTAAAGGGGCAGCTGTGATAGGTATGGTGCAGAGGGGGAGAGCAGAGCAGCCTTCCTTTTGCCCTGGCTTTCAGGTAGGACCCTGGTGCATGAGGAATCACCCAGACAGGAGTGGTAAGAAGGTTGCTGGGAGGGGAATCTGGGCTATAGAATTCAAAGTGAGGTCTGATGGAAAGGGAGATGGATTGATGGTACAAGATCTCTCTGGCTGATTTGCCATGCTGAGCCTCTCTGACTCATGGTCACAATGAGCTGTGTCCCCAGGGTCAGTAGTGGATATAGGTTAAGGAGAGGGGATGCTGGTCACTGAGCCCTTTCTGTGTGTCCATAGTTACTCTGGACAAGTGATGAAAGTCAGTTTTAAGGTAGAACTTTACTCTCTGTTAGGAACAGGCTTTTGCTTTTACCTTCCTGTAGGACAAGCAGAAAGCAACTGTGCTGTGCTGCAGCCCTGCTGCCATCCTCACTAGTGAGTGAGCAGGTTGCCCATCCTGGAGCCAGAGCAGAGCCAACTGGGCTGGGTCATCACTTTGGTTACTTGGGAGCACAACCATCCCTCCAGCTCTTCCTCGCAGCTCCTGCTGGTGCTTACATGTGTTTGCATTTGTATTTCCAGGGGAGTGGGGTTGGAAATGTTGACCCTGAGGATGCAGATACACGTTCGTGCTCCTGAGGGTTACCTGAGTGGTTTTCTTGGTTGCCCAGTGATGACTCTGCAGCTTGAAACCTTCCTTGGGTTCTTTTTGCAAGGCATCTGTGTTAGCTCGGCTGGGGCATGTTGGCCATGTCTCCTGGTGACTTGCCAAGGCTTGCTGGGTTGCTGCCAGCCCACAGAGGACTCTGACCCTCCTTTGTGGCTGTAGAGGCTATTTGTTCATGAACAAGTTGTTCCTGGGAGGCATGCAGTCAAGCAGTGTGGTCCTCTGGAGACATGAGCTGTGCCTGACTGACAGCCTGCACTCCCTTGTTGGCTTCTCACTGTCTTCCTCTGAAAAGCCTGGTGAGCCTTAGATGCTGCCCTGCCCTGCAGGTTCCCAGTGGGAACCTTCACCTCCTTCACCCCCTGCTGAATTTGGGAGTGAGAGCACAGATGTTCAGCTCCTTGGAGCCAGACAACAGGGAAACAACCTGTTCCTGTTCCTCTTCATGCTTCCCTGGGCTGACACTAAGGGCAGATTCAATCATTTTGGGCTGGGAAAGAAAGCAGAAAGGTGAAGTGTCCTGAATTGTCTGGGAAGGGCCGTGTCTTTTCTGCGTTGCCCATCGTCCCATGTCCCATCCTCAGCACAAGCAAGGCCATAGAGGAGAAAGGATCCTAGGGTAGTGGGTTCAGTGCAGGCTCCAAGTGGTTCCTGACGTGCTAATCAGCTTTTCCTGCAGTGCCTCTCCTCAGCTCTCCAGCAGTGCTTTCAGAGCTGGAGTCCTACAGAGGTCGTGGGTGGCTCTGCTAAAACCATCTTTTGAACCTGAAGTTTTTCAGGGAGACACTTCATCTTTCTCTGTCGCATGCATATTCAGCCAGAGAAAGTGCTGTTCCCCTAAGGTGAAATGCTAGGATATTAATTTTCTGAAGTTCTTGATAAGCTATTGAAGATTAATTTTAGGGAAAGCTGGGGGATATGATGGATTGGAGCCCAAGCCTGCTTAAATATGCAATATTAAAAATTGATCGTTGTCTCTTCTTGTCATACACCCTGCCCCAGTGTCTGGGGCAATCCCACAGTCTGACAAAAAGCTAGGAAAATACTCAATAAGTCCTATGCCCAGCTCAGTGCAGATTTTAATAACTTGTGTTGCCATTATTATTTTTAAAATCAGTTTTATGAGCTTGTTTTGTTTAATGCCAGGCTTTCGTCTGTGGATTGACAGCTGGTAGCTTGGGAATCCTCCTCTGTCTACTGGGCTGAGATGTTGCTGCCCAACACAACCTGCTTCCCTGTCCTTCCTGCCAGCCCTTTCTGTGGGGATGATGCTTTGGGTGACCAAGGAGCCATGATGAGGAGAGCCTATGGGGGGGTGAAGAGTCTTGGCCAGGGAGGTCAGCAGGTGCAGGGGACTGGTTCATCCTGGAAGATATTTGGGCCTGTTGTGTTCCTTAGTAATTTATCACCAAGACACTCTCTTGGGTTTTACCTCACATAGTAGGGGCAATTAATGCCCTTGCATCAGCATAGCATTGTAAGCATCAACTCTGATGCTTCTCACTTGCAAAGAAACAACAAAATCTTACCAAAATGTGGTGCTCATCAAAGCAGAGATTAATTCTTACAGGTATTTTTGAGGTTGGTTGCAAATTTAAGGTCCCTTGTTGGTGTAGGGCCCAAGATGTCACTACAGGGGCACTTGGCAGCAAGAAAGTTCTGTGGGCTTCCTCTTCATCCCCATGTGGCTGAGGGGCATTGAGGTAAAGTCCACCTGATCCACTTTGATCAGAAAGCTGCTGACACTTTTTTTCTCTTCCCTGCAGTTAATGACTGTGGGAGCAAGGAGTTGCTGGTATTTGCATTTCACAAAGAGCTGCAAGGGGAGAAAGCGGGTCCCGCAGAGGGTTAGGGGAAAACAAGAGACATGGCGTAATCTGGCATCAGGCTTTTCTATCAGAGTTCAGTTTTCTGTGAAGCTGCACAGATAAGCAGCATAGCGGTGTGGGGAATACTGCAGTGACTCATGGGGCATAACACTTTTCAGGGCCAGTTGACCACTGGCCACGCCTTTGACTTCTGTCAGGGGTGACCTAGTTGCATCTGGGCTGCAGAGGCACGTGTGCAGTGCCCTAAGGGGTGGCAATGTGACCCCTTTCACATGCATTCCCCTGCAATGGGGTTAGCACAAGGAGCCATAGTTGAATATAGAAGAGTAGTGCACTTGAGCAAAGAGCAATTATTTGCCAAAGGTCCGGTCTTCCCTGATTTGCACTTGGGCTGTAGTAGCACTCGGCCTAATGATTCATCCGTGCTCCTCATCGCAGCAGGCTGACAGTGAGGGATGAGTGTGTTTCTGCAGCTCCCAGGGGTGTGTAGGCTGTGATCAGAGCACTGTGCCCCTTGTTAGCAGCCCCTGCAAAGGGATGTGTTCCAAACAGCCTGTCCAGTCTGAAATTGATGCCACCTGGCCTCCACAGCTGCAGTCAGCAGTGGCCACCTCCTCCGCATCCATGTCCAGAGGACCAGAAATGGGGAAGCCCAGTAGAAAGCCCTGATGAGGGGAGGAGTGCACCAGCAGCCCATTGTCCTAGCTTGAACAGACAATAAAAAAGCCTATCCCAGGCAGTTATACGCTGACCTGCATGCCAAGGAACAGTGACATCACTGTTTCCCTCCTACTGACACTGCTGATGGTGCAGGTGGCTCACATGGTCACCACTGCTGGTTTTGCTTACACCCTATTTGAATGTTGGATTACCAGGGTGGTGGCCACAGCTGTAGTGTGAAACCCAACAGTGATGCTCGCTGCTGGTTTTGCTGGGTTCAAGATGTGTGACCCAGGGGAGCATGAGGGATCTGAGCACCTCTCAAAACCCTTTGAGGGGCTTAGAGGTGCCCCAAATGAGCAAGGACCACTCCCAGCCCTCACCAAGGACTTTGGAGAATTCTGGAGAACTGTTGTCACACCTGGGTACCACACATATGGGTCAGCCACACTTATGGTCTTGGTTAGTTTGGTTAGTCCTATACAAAACTGAACTTGGACCCAAAATGTGCCAGCTGTCTTGAAGCAAGTACTGAAGGATGATGCTGGGCATGGATGTTACACAGGCAGTGGTTACAGGTCACTTTGGATGGTACTAGTTCAGGATAGAGCATTTTTATGATTACATTTAACGACGTAACAGAACGGTGCTCTATAGCATGACCTCCTCGATACCTGGCAAGTTGTGCAGGCGTGCTAATGATGTGCTCTTGTACAGATAAAACCGCCTTTGAGCACCCTGCAGAAATACCAGCTCCGTGCTCATGTTAGCAGCTGTGGGACTGAGTGCAGCACTGTTTTCCACCATTGGCAAGGCCAAGGAAAGGAAAAAAAGACAACAGGAAGGGGTGAGGATTGGGGTGGATTTTTTTTTCTGCACCAAATGCAGTTTTATTTCTGTGTTAAAAATTTATGCAGCCCTTCATTTAATATTTATCAAGTGAGTGTCTTGGTGATAAATTACTAAGGAACACAACAGGGCAGCCTTGCTGCTCATGTAGGGGTGCCCAATGGAGCTTGGAGCTACCCTTGCTTCCAGTCTGCTCACACCCTTTGTCCATCTTCCCTAGGTAATAGCTGGGTTTGTGGGATGGATAGGAATCTGGGAAGGGGGCTCTGCACTTTTTCCAGACATCTGTCAGGGTGCTTGGACTGAGCTGCTTTCTCCCTTCTACCTCCAGTGCTTGGAGAGGGGCTGACCTCTCACTGTCTTCTGTGAGCCATCAAGTGCTGTGACAGATCATGGACTGGGATCACAAGGGGTTTCCAAAGGTATCCTGCAGTACCCACTGGGGACAAGGGAAGTAGGAGTCCAAGTGAGACTGGCAAACTGTAAGGAATTCTTCTGGCTGAATTGGGGCTGGGCTGCCATGGTCTAAGACAACGATCATTTCAAGGTGACCTGAGCATCCTTTGAAAACTGGGATGGATCAATGCAATCAATCCTCCCTAATCATTTCCTCTCTGTCAAAGCATGGAGCCAAACTCCTGAGCTCACAGGCAGCCCATCAGCCTCATGCCGCTGTGTCCTAGCGACCATCTGGGAGCCCAGGGACTCCTGTTCAGGAGAAGGGAGCCCCTCCTGATGGATGGGGAACTCTGGAACCCTTCCAGCTTCTTGCTCCAGCTCCTTGCTGGTGTGCTAGAGCTTGCACTCCTGGGGGAAGGGATGCAGGGCAGTGTGGGGTGGCTGCCTCAGGTGCTGGGGGAAGCACATCCCATCCACACTGCTTCCCCATCTGCAAGATGAATTTCCTGGCCTGGAGCTGTGCTGCTGGCTAGGGAAGTGGGTGGCTATGACCTGTTAACTGAGCTCTGTCCTGGACCTTGCCATCCAGCAGCCATCCATCCCTAATTTTTCCTGCAACTGCTGCAGGTGTCACACCTGCAGCCAGCACAGCAGTGAAAGCACCGGAGTAGGCAAAATACTGGAAACTACCTGTGTTTCACCTACAGAGTCTACAGCTGCTCTGGACAGGGTTAAATGATGCTTCCCTAGTGCATTTCAGGATCATTTGCTCCCTTGCTTAAGCTCCCTAACTAGGCCCAGGGAGGCATCGAGGGAAAGGACAAGGTGGCCGAAAGCAATTTCAGCCCTTCGAAAGAAATAACTGGCATGTAGCAGTGACAGGAAATTGTGCAATTAGTACAACAGGGCAATGTCAACAAGCTCTTAATGCCAGTTGTTATGGCAACACCAGGGAAAGCAGTGTCAGTGCTGGAAAAATCGAGAGCCTGAGAAATAACAACAGCAGCAGCCGGGACAGCTCTGGCTTTGCTTGTGGGGGTCCAGTGCGGGCAGCATCCTGGCAGCAGCATGGGGCCATGGCTGCCACCTCAAGGTGCACTGTGCTGGGGAGATGATGGGCAGAGGTAGGCAACCTTGTCCAGTAATGGAGAAGCAGGAGCCATCAGTAAGGACTGGGAGAAGCTTTCCCACCTTCAGCCTCAGGAAGCTCTTCCCTGTGGTGCTGCCCTGTGGCATCCCTGGACACAAGCGTAGAATGACTGAGAGCTGGCAGCCCACGCTTGGCTCATTATGCTAATAAAGTAGCATTGAGTGAGTTGCGTGAGAGAGAATATTGAGTGGTTTATCTGCTAGCAAAAATATGATGCTTTGGGTTTTGCAGGGCACTCACTAATCCCAGGCAAACATATGGCTAGGCATGTTGACAAGGTGTGTCTTCCACGGTTTTGTGGGAAGCTGGCTCCTTTGCATTCATGCTGGACATGGCCAGGCCTTTGTAGCCTCCTGTGTGTCCCTACTTTAGCCTAATCACCATGCCCACAGGAGGGAGGTGCAGGGGAGAAGAGGGAGGCAGAAGGCTGCCCTGGAAGCCATTCAGTCCCTGCCTGAGCTATGCTGCAGCCATGTGTGCACCAGCCTGTGCACCCTGACCCACTGGCTAGGCTTTTCAGATTGAGCCCAGACCTGCCTGGTGGTGGCTGAGCTGAGGCTGTTCCCCTTTAGTGTCACCAGATCAGCTCTGCACCCCTGGCTCATCTATGGCTGGATGCTCAGCTATCTGGAGGGGCTGTGATTTGTGGGGTGCACATGGAGGGGGTCTTTGGTACCATGGGTGAGAGCCATTAATGCTGGAGCTCAGGGAGTTTGCAAGACTCTGCCATGCATTCCAATAGAAAGGTGGGGAATGTCTCAACACACACAAAATGTGCCTCTTGTACCCTGTCCCAAATATGTCAAAATGGAAAGGATTTGATTTCAGCTTACTGGGGTGTACAGAGATTCCTTTCTTTCCTCTGTCTTGTGCTTCTCCAGCCAGGGCAAATCCCTGCAGCAGGGTTACCCCAAGAGCCATCCAGACTCCTCTATGGTTATGCCCTCTGGTTCACCCCAGCATGAGCCGGTGTATTCTTTTTCAGCGTTGGTATAGCTTTCTCGGTACAAAATTTGGTGTCTACAAAGCTAAGCAGAGGATTCAGGTTACTCCTAGCTCCCTTTTGTGTAACATTAGATCTTTTCTGGGCAAAAAAGCCTTTGCAGTAGGAGCAGGAGAGACTGTGCAATGCTTTCAGAGAGAGACAGGGCTCCCAGAGTCACAGAGAGCATCATCCCTTGCAGCTCAGCCCTGTCATTACAGGGCTGCAAAGTCTGCTCTAAGGCTTCAGAAGCCAGGGGTGCAACTAAGACTATGATACAACAGCAGGATGCCAGTCCAAGGGAAGCTGCTGCAGCATACTTGTGGAAGCTAAAAGCATCTGGCTTCAAAGGGAGAAACATTCTGAGTCCTTTGGAAAGAGCTGAGTGACTGGAGGATCAAAGCGCTAGAGAGAATTGTGTTTTGTTTAAAACTGAGGTCTTACAGCAGCTTTTGAGAGAATCTTAAGAAATGTAATCGGATCTCTTGGAAAACAGCAATGTGAGCCTTGCAGCTGGTACAATGAAGAAGAGCGAAGAACTCTGCGTGTCATTTGTGAAATGATATTGCCCCTGTAGCAGTAGTTGAGTTAGTCATTCAAGTAATGTAGGATGTTGGTGACTGAGCTTTTGAATGTGAGGGGGTGATTTTCTGCCAGCTGAGAGCTCTCTGTTGTGCTTCCAGCTGGCCAGACGGTAACACCTTTCCTCAGTCCACAAAGCATCTTGCCATGGGAATGCTCTTATTGATTTTGCTGGAGCGGTTCGCAGAGCAAACACTGTAGCGTGTCTGTAAAGAGGCACAACTGAGTCCACTGTGAGGAGGGAGCTTCTGTAAAGCTAATGAGCTCCTAATGAATGTGGCTGATTACCTGATGCTCTTGCCTGTAAATGCAGTAGCAGCGTGTGTGCAATGGTAGATGACTATAGCACCACTTTGGAAAACCTCTAGTGTTAATACTACACAAAGGTGGCAGAACCATCAGGTCTGCCATCAGGGGAGCAATGTGGTCCGTGAGTCCACCATGAAAATTGGAGTCAGGTGCCAGAGCATGATGGCACAGTGCAGGTGTGTGGGGGAGGAGTTGTGCTGCCTCTGTGCCCTCCTGCAGCTGCTCTGGATTTCAGAAAGGAGAGACTATTCCAGGGAGGTAACAGAGAGCGTTGATGAGGCGATTTACCATCCCAGCCCACCTGCAAGGAAACATCTGGAGAGCTGCAGCATGACTTTCCCTCCTGCCCAACTGACTCAGTCCTTGCTGGGGACCACAGTGAGCATCCCATATTGCCTGTGGGCATTTGGCGTCTCACTGGTCTCCTGTGTGGGATCAGAAGTGAGGCAAGAGCAATGCCATGTCTCACCCTGACCCCCAGGTCCATCTCATCTCTGCTTTCTTCCTTCTCTTCATCCGTTTGTGCCTTGATCCCAAGTTACCTGCTGGGGTTATTTATGACTGAGAGAGGGAGGCTTTCTCCCTTTCCCAGTGAGTGTGGCCACACTCCAGCACGTGCGGAGCAGCAGTGGACAGGAGACACTGCAGCCATTCCAGAGGTAAGGAGATCCCATCCTTGATCCTAGTGAGGGACTGAGAACAAGTCTCTGATGCCATAAGCAGCCCTGTGATACCTATCCCAACCTGTGGGAAATAGGTCCCATCATCTTCCTCCTGAAGACACTGGGGATGCCCTACTTCCTTACATCTGCACCAACTCTCCAGTCTGCGTGACTAAACACTAACGAAATTGTCGGTTTTGGAACACAGCCTGTTTGACTTCCTGAGAGGTCTGCTTTAGGCTGACCTCATTCTTCTGTGGTGGGAATAAGGTGAGGTGAATGGGTTGGAGAACATGTGTGACAGAAATGTGGGCAAGAGAATGGCATACTAGCAATGCAGGAGGTGGTGATCTCAGTGGTGATCCCGAGTTCACCTACTCCCTGGCCTACTTGGGCTCTCTGCAGGAAGGAAAGGAGGAAAACGCTTATTAGAGTGGTTAATCCTTCCCCAGAAATTCCTGTGCTCCTATTGCCTGTTCTTCTCTCAAAGAGAGCAACCTTGCAGTGGTCAGCACTCTTGGTGTGCTGCTGGGACACATGGACGGTGAAGGTGAGTGTGGCAGAAAGCTCTGCTCTGCTCAGATATCTAATGCCTACTTTTGCTTGACTCTTAAGGTCAGGAGAGGTCAGAGGTATGGGAAAGCTGAAACGCTGGAAAGGGCTTGCTTCTTCTCTGGTAGGGAAATCTCAACAAGAGCTTTTGAATATGAACAATTACACTTTGGACAGAGGAAGAATGTGCAGAGAGCACCAGAAATAGGACATAGGACAGGGCCTGTTGCCCTGGGGATTTTGCACTCTTCTGTGAAGTTGTCCAGTCTGCAGTAAATCTGCAAATCAGGGGAATGATATCTCTGAATCACTGCCTTCTCAAGGGCCAGGAAGCACAATGTGAAAATATACGGTGGAATTGTGCACCCAGTAGGACTTCTCTTAACAAATGCTTCAATAGAGGAGCAAGAAAGTAATCTGATTTATGCACCACAATGTATTTCAGCCTCCCTGCTTTTCTGCCTTTGAGGCACGCAACTCACCTCCCTCTCCTTCCTCCGGTGGTCAAGGTTTCTGATGTCTTGGATTTCCCTCTTGCTCCAAGTCCCTTGATCAGCCAAGGCTGACCTCACATCTTCCCTCCTTCCTCCAAGTTGTAATTTGGATGATGACTATAGGCAGCAGAGAGAACACATGCCTTCTCCCAGCCCTGTTCCTCAGTGGTGTAAGTTTAGTTCCTGTAGCTTCCCCTCACAGTCTTCTTGCTCCTTGGCCATACTGAATACATACCATTTATGTGCTGCCTCCTTTGATTTCTACAGAGAAATTTTTCTTTGCCAGCAGTGATGTGTCTGATTTTTCTCACATTGCTGTGGCAGCTTTGGAGCTGTTGAGATCCCTGGAGACTCAGCAAGTCTTCAAACAGTCAGAGGAGCTGAGATCCAGTCTCCTGAGACATCTGAGCACAGCACAGCATCAGCTTTTTGATACAATGCTATCAAGACATTTCTCTGTATTTCTTTTTTTTGCAAATCAATGGAATGGAGCTGGTTTCCCTCCTGCTGTTGTTGTGGGCTGTTGGAGAAGGAGGTGTTTTCATTTCAGCTCTTAAGTCAAAGAATAAAGGAGGAGGAGAAGGTGGGGGAGAGGAGTCAGAAAAGAAACATCAGAGGGGACGATAAGGAAGAACATCTGCTCACAGCTTTTCCATAGGGTTGGCCCTCTCTAAGCTGTAGGAGGAGCAAAGGGTAGTTCCCAGGTGCTGGAAAGCAAATGGCAAGTGGCTGGAGGTGAGTAATAGCAAACGGGGTGAATAGAGAAGCTGCAGGGGGCTAGACATGACAGAGAGCCCAGCAGGTCCTTTGCATCAACAGACAGCAAGAGTTGACAGGACAGGGCTGAAGGAGCCAGCTGGCTTTGCTGAGCCTCTGACCAGATGCCTTGATCCTTTGGCCAGTGAGTTGGTGTGGCATGAGCAGACTGCCTCCTTCCACCAGCGCAGGTGAGGTGTTGGCTTTTCCTTGCTCCCAGCTCTGTGGGAGCACCCTGTTGCACTTGTCATGCTGTGCAAAGCCACACACAGGGTTTCCCATCAGGCTGCAAGCTCCTGACCCAGGGTCCCATCCTTTGTCCTGCTGCCCCAGCCCACCTTTCAGGGACCCCAACTGCCTTGGCTTGGGAGCAACTTCAGCCAGTGCTTCCCAGGTCCCAGTCCCAGCTCTTGTCCTGGAGCACACTCCATCAGAGACTGCCATGGGAATTGAATTGCTCAGATATGGGAATGCTTTAGGTCATCTAGATGAAAACCCAAATTGCCCCCAGATAGTAGCTGCCAAGCAGCCGGGCCCAGAGCAGGATCTGGCTCTATATTGCCTTGGCTTACAAGGTTTGGGTTTATTAGCATAAAAAGTATCCTTGGCACATGGCACCCTTCACAGAAAAAATCCTCCCCTCCTGCTTGGCTCAGATCTGATCTGCTGCCCCGATGGAAGTTCCAGAGTCTTCTGCAAGAATCTGATCCTTCCCAGTTCTGTTTTGGCTTGATTGGTTCTCTGCCCCAGTAAAAGCGCCTTGAAGTCAGAGCCTTGCTGAAGCCCTCCAGGCATGCCATGTCCACACAGATTCTCCGTATTTGCTCCTTTGGTGTGTCCCTTGGCACCACTGCGATGTAAGATCCTCAGCTGCGCTGTTGATGTCTCAGTGGAACATCTCAACAGGGATCTTGCCTTCACTTGGAGCTGGCTGCAGGTATGGTGCCATTGATAAATGGGCCCTCAAAAGTCTCACTGTAGATGCAGGGAGTGTGTCAGCTGTTACTACCCATATTTCCCATACTTCTTCCCTGATCCCGTGTGCATACTCTCCTCCAAGTTCCCTTTCTGCCCAAAGCATGTTCATTTTGAATTAATCTATGACTTCCTCTGGCAGCTCAGGGCACCCAGACTCTCCTGCTTCATCCCTCCATGAGAGGGAAGGGAGTGATGAAGGATGCTGGCAGAGCATGGCACTTCCCCTCCTGCCTCTCTACACTCAATCCCAGCATCTTGGGAGCAGACTCTCCTACATCCTCACCATAGAGGGTCTAAGAGGCTTTTAAGCCTCCCTCTCTCCCCCGCATACGCATGCACTCAAGTCTCCACTAATCCCTGATGCCATTTAATAGCAAACCCAGCAAGGACTGGGCGAAACTTGCAAGTCATTAATTCATCTGGAACGATGAGCTAATGAGAGGAAACTTGTGAGCTTCCCACTCCTGGTTGCTCAGTGCATATTAATCTTTGTGAGCACATGTGCCAGCAGCATCCCCAACAGCTGAGCACACTGCTGCATGTTTGCTTTATGGGCCATTGTTCCTTGTGCCCAAGACCTCTGCTTGACTTGCTATAGTTTTTTCCCAGTGAATTTGTTCCAAACCAGATGATTTAGTGGCACATGGAGACCAGGAGATGGCAGGGGGAGGCTGTGCACATTAATGAAGTTCCTGTTAGCACTCGTGCTGTTGCCTGGGCAGGGGTACAGCAAAAGGCCTCAATTCCTCTGCCTGGTGGGACTCAGCATGGTCCCACCTTCTGCAGATGGTGAGGGCCTCTGGGGTATGCATTTGACCAGCTGGGCTAGATGATAGCAATTCAGCTGCTGTGGGGTGATGCTAGCTAGCATCGCTGAAGTGTCATTAATTCTGAGTGCCACCTGGGGGATAAAGGGGAGTTTGAATACAGAGGCTGTAAAACTCTCCTGGGTGAATGCATACATCTTGGTTTGAGCTCTTCGTGCTTTCCCAGTCATATACCTCCTAAAAATATTCCCATGGAGCCACAAATTTCTGTAGAGTAACTGTAAGGCTGCTGACAAGGGGCTCACTTTTCTTAGTTACACTTAGAAATAGCACACAGCACTCTTGGGACCCATTGACCCCCCAGATGTAAACCACCAACCTGCAGCTTGTAGAGGAGGGAAATGAGAGGGCAGCATGCTGATTTCCACCCAGATGGAGCCGTGTACACCAGAAGTGATGGGGCAGGCTATTAGTTTTAAAACTGCTGCCTGCCGTTATAAACCTGTCACCATCTGGCCAAGGGCGGCATAGTCCCTGGGATACTGGCACCATCCCAAGGGGGATCGAGCAGCTGTCCCATCCCTGTCAGGTTCTGGCACAGGACAAGTCTCTGTGCATGGTGGGTTCCCAGTGCACACTATCTACAGCATGGCTTTCAGTTTATCTTCTCACTGTAATTGTTTGATTTCTCTTTAAAGGAAAACTTCAGAGGGCTTGGTCAGTAGGTCAGTGGCTGTCACCACTGGAAGGACAACCACTGGTTTACAGCCCAGGCTGGGGGACAGAAGCGAGTGTGGTTTGATGCCATCAAGCCACAACCCAGTTTTAGGTTTGAGCGTGGGAGGACTCTGCTGCTTCCTTAAGCTCAGATGGCTGCTGTTGCCTGAGCTCTAGGAGCAGGATGTATTTAAATATTACTGCTAATTGAGAGTATTTTAGGTCTGCATTTCTCCTAAAAATTAACTCTCTTGATTTGAAACTCTAAGTTGAGGCATAAAATTACCATAGGTTAATAAACCCCGTATAAATATAAGTACTGGCGAAATGCAGTATTTGTTGCTCAAAAGTTAATGCTAAGCCAACAACTGAGGAGGCACCCAAAACCTGGAATGAAATACAAACCCAGAGTTTGGTAACAGCAATGGGCTCTGTAAGTATAGCGAAAGGACTGTCTTCAGCTCAAGGATGAGCTTTGCCACATTCGAGACGCTGCAAACCCCCAAAAAGGCAGAAAGTCTCATTTTCCACCCTTGTCCCAGCAATGACATCATTAGAGTTGAAATCTATACTGTTGAAAATCCTCAAGGACCCCAGAGCCAGAAACCAAGCCAGATTCATTAACAACCTCTAAGGCTGCCTTTAATAAATTGTATGGATTTTAAATACAAACTTATTTTGAGAAACCTTTTTTGCCTTGTATCCAGGACAGGTAAGGCAGGCTCATAAAAACAAGTGTAGATTCTGAGATTGCATGTTTCAGTTAATTACCATTGAAATTAAAGCTTATTCAACTGATGAATTAAAAAAACATAAATCAGATAGTGAATAAATGCAATATTAAGCCTTTTAACACAAAGTGGGGAAAAAAAAAATCTGAATATATGTTAATTACATAATAACTCTAATAAGCTGCTTTAACTACAATGGGAGCTGGCAAAAAACAAGTACTGGATTTTGCTGACCAGTGCCAGTCAGCTTGCTTTAGGAGAACAGTGAAGTAGCTCAAATGTGAAACAAGATTAGAGTGGATTATTTAAAGGCTTCCTGTTTACAGATTTAGATCAACTTGAATTGAAATCAATTCATCCTTCCTGCCTGGAAGGGGTTTGTTCAGGAAGATGATGACGGTAGCAGATCAGGGATCATAGCAGGTGTGATTCCCCCTTACTCTCTCCATCTCTGTCTGTAGAGGGGTGTTTCACATAGTTTCTACTGGGGGGAAAAAAACAAAACACAACAATCAACAGACTGAGATGAGTGGATGATCTGTGAGTGCTGCTGTGGAGGAGAGCTTATTTAGCAGGGCATTTCCATTTAATGGAGGAAGCCATAGCAGTTGGAGCTTCATCACTGGCAACACCCTCGCACTGAGGATGTTGGCGGTGTGGTGTGAGGAGAGGCAGTCCTTGCCTTTGCAAGGAGAGAAGGAGGGTGCTGGGTGCCTGCCACCATCCCTGTGAATCCTAAAACAGTGGCAAGACCCTTGTGCCTCCCATGCACACAGCCAGGAATGGTCCCCTCTTTAGCCCCCTCTCAGCACTGCTGTAGATGGGGCTGGTGCGACAGACAAATCCCCAGTGCCCCGGCCGTGCCAGATGCCTGGCACATCAGTGTTGCTAAGCGAGGAGAAGTTTCAACACGTTGATTAATGCCCTGACTCTGGGTGAGTAATTAGAATTAATGTGGGATATCAAATCAGGAAATCAGGCATTATTAGGAGGAATTAGTGATTTATTTTCATTTTACGCCTGGCTCACCCCAATCCCCCAACACAGACGGGAGATTTGGCAAGAGACAAAGCTCCTTACTTACAGCACGAGGAGGGAGAAGTAAGTGGTGATGGGAGGAGGAGAAAGAAAGGGGAGAGCACAGCTCCTGCGTGCTTAATCAAAAGTCTCATCACAGCCTGCAATTGTTGTGAGCATGGTGCAGAGCAGCAGCGAGGGACCATCGCTGTGGCTGCTGCTCCAGGTCCTAGATGGCCACGGCTGGAGGGATGGCATGAGCACAGCAGCCACTTCACCAGGGAATTGCCATCCTGGCACAAACCCTGGCACATCCCCACTCTGGTTTGCTTTTGCTCTTATAGACCATGGATGGGAAGAACATGCCAGAGGCAAATCCAGGCCTCTACAACAGGCAAGATGGCAGCAGGGCAAGGCAGGGGTGAACCTCTCTGGTGCTAGTGCTGGGGAGTCTTGCTCCTCAGAGGGATCCTGCTCTGGTGCAGCGATGGGGACCAATTGGTTTCAAGCTGTACCAGGCTACAAAGCCTTTGCCCAAACAGCCTGCCACATCCCAGCTGGTTGCTCCAAAGCTGCTGTCAGTCAGTGCATGATTGCAAGCCAGCGTGTGTGGCTGACAAATGGCTTCCGGCAGAGAGCTTCCCAAGCTGGTGTGGGGTGAAGAGATACTGGAAATCCCAAGTCTGCAGCCTGATTTTAGTGGTGCATGGGAAACATGAGGGGCAGGGGAGTGAAGTGACATAACTTGGGACCCATGGTCCAAGTGCTTTGAGAGCACCTGCTCTGAAAGGGGAGAAGCAGGTTAGAGGTAGAGAATCATATTTAAGCCCACAGCAGCATCCCTCCTGGGAGGGCAGTTACTGCACAGGGCAGGTCCAGGAGACAGAGATGGGGTGCAAGCCCTCCCAGCCACAACAGGTTCTTCAGTCACACAAATAAGATGGTGTTTCTCTATGGCTCGTTGATTATGTCTGAGAATGAATTTTAATCACACTGCCTGGACTCCATAAATCACAGGGGCAATTAAAATCCCCATTTGCACTGACTAATTGCTCTGGAGCATGGATTGTGGTAAGATGTTAAGCTGCTTAGCCATGATACAAGGTGGAGATGCAAAGGAGCAGGGTGGATTTGAGAGAGAGCAGGAAAGGGAGATGCAGGCAGGAGTCCCTGTCCCCCATTCTTGGCTGACTGTGCAATTTGATGGCTGAAAAAAGCAAACAAGGAAATCTCTGTAGGGGACAAGGTCTTCAGTGTGCTTGGCTCAGGTGCCCTGGATATGCAAACCCTGTACCTCAAGCCACCTTCAGCACCTCTCCCTATGTTCCTTGCAGCTCCAGCAAGCATGTGCTAGAGCTCATCCCTTCTTATGGGGCTCTGGCTCAAGTCACCCCAGCCACTGGCTGACTGGTAGATGTGTGCACCCCATCCTACCTGTCTCGCTGCTCTCCCCCTGCACCAGCATCACCATTCCACCATCCCTGGCGTGGACAGGAGAGTGTGAGGCAGGGAATTCCTACTGGGACCCAGCTGCTGCACAGATAGGGAGAAGGGGAGAGCAGCAGTGCTAGCTGCACCCCCAGGAAGGAGAGCAAGAGCATCACTTCCTTGGGAGAGAGAACGCTTCTGAGCAACCCTTCTGTGCAGGACCCCAAGCCAATGGGTTTGGCGCTGGATAAGCCCATGAGGCCACAGAGGAATTCACAGGGTTATAGGGGAGTGTAAATGTCTGAAGGCAACAACTCCTGCAGGACTCCGTGTGTGCTGTTTGGTGGTCTGCCCCATGTGTGCTTATAGCAGATGAAGCTCTGTATTGCTGCAGCCCTGCAGATTGTCCCCCTCCAAGGAGCTTAAGAAGGTCTTGGCCCAGCAAGGAGGTAAAATGACCTGAGTTTGCTGTGATGGGGAAGTGGGGGGGATGCCAGGAGCAGGGAAATACTTGAGCTCCCAGATTGCCCAGAGGGCCTGCGTCATGACTGGGACATATTGACACAGCCTCCTCGGACTAGGATATGGCCTGGAGCAGGACATGCTTCTTGGCAAAGCAGCAATGACACTCTCTCAGATGGCTTCAGCATTTCCAAAGGGGGCTCCCTTTCCAGTTTGTATGACCTCAGGGTTTAACTGCAATTAAACCTCATTTAACTGGGACTGAACCGAGCTACTCCTGTTGCAGAAGCCAAGGCAAAGCTTCATTACAGGTTTGGCACATGGTCCCTCTGCCTGTGCCTCACGTGTGGGAGGTGAGGTGGATGTACTGACTCCTTTCTTGCCCTGCCCCAGAACATCGCTGTTCAAGTCCTCCACATATTTACAGGAACATGTAGTGGAGCACAGAGTGCCAGGCCAGGGGAAATGAACTGAGCACCATCAGCTCAGGCCACTGAAGGCTGCAACAGGCACAGAGCTAACAAAGTACAATGATGGGAATGCTTGGAGTGGCATGTAGGAGGTAAGGAGCCAGCTGCTGTCCTCCTCTCCAGGGGGCTGAGCAGGGACAAACAGCAGCAGCACACCACTAGCCTTTCATCATTTAAGATCTGTATTTGTGAGAAGCTTTAAATGTTAACGAGCACCAAGCACCACCTCGGGGAATTAGGACACCCAGGACTGCTGGTGCTCAGGCCAGTACTTGAAGAGCCCCAGTGGGAAGAAGAGTAGGGGTGTAATGCCAGGTGGCAGTGCTCTAAAGAGTTCCCCTCCATGACGAGACCAATCTGCAAATTTATCTTCTCAGGCAGGAATTTTAAGCAGAACTTTTTTTTCACACTTTCTTTCCTTTTTTTTTTTTTTTTTTTGTTTTCAAGATGAAAATGTCATTGGTATAGTTAATAATACCCCCTATAGCATCTCAGCTATATTATATTGCCTTTGATATATCTCACGTGCAGCACGCTTCCTGGTAGCAGTGGGAGGAAGCTTCAAGAGTGGTGTTCAATATGCATAAAGACTGACTCTCAAGAAGTTTATCTTCACCAGAAAGGTAGGCAACCTTTCTATTTCTAATTACTTTGAGTCTACAGACAAGTAAAAAAGTCTTTTCCCTCTCTCCATTCTGCTCAATCACCAGAAAAGAGAGGAAAGCAAATAAGCATAATAAGAGATGCAGAGAGTGGGTGGCACAGTCAGGCTGTGTAGTGCAAAAACTGTGTGCTGTTTTGGAGTCCCTAAGCATTGCAGATGGACCTGGACTGGCACAGCTCAGCCTTTACTTCATACCTCATTGTTTTTGTCCCAGATGAAGAAGCAGCAGATCTCCTGATCTTGCACAATGTTCAGGAAAGCCAGGTTCAGTCAATGACGTGCCCAGAGAAAGCAGTCTCTGCCCTGGCACACAGTCCTGTGTAAGGAGGCAAGGATGAAGAGATGGGTTTGGCAGGGTGCGAAGCCAGTAAGAGTGCCATCTCCCAAGCAAGAGGCCTTAGGAGGTTTCAGCCCTCATTGAGGTTCATTGACCATGCAGCCAACACTCTCCAAGGAGGCATGAGAGATCGCAGAGCTCACTGCTAAGATGCAGCCTGTTGTGAAGCCTCAAAAGAATTTACATGTAGATTTTCATCAGAATTGAGATGCAGAACTGTACCACAGGCTTGGATGGAAAAGCTTCACCAAGGAGTCAGGTTAACACAGTACTGGACTTTGGGTACCCCGGGAGGACAGGCTGCAGCTGAAGAGCCCACTACACTGGGACAGCCTGATCACTTCAGCATGGGCAGCTAGGAGAGGCTTTCCAATGTGGTACTTAGCAGGGCAATCAGCCCTTGGCTTTGACAGAAGGTGTTTTAGCCTGTGGAAGAAAAGCTAGGGGCCATTGTGGCAGTCTGCAATCCCAGCTCAAGGGTGGCATAAACCAGCAGCTTTTCACTAAAAGCAGCATATGTCACTCAGTTGAGTTAAATGATGCTTAAAAAAAAGCACCTCCAAACCCAAAGAGAAAGAATCAACCTGTCTTAAGAATAGTCTGCTTTCACAGCTGGTGTCTGGGATGTTTCATCTCTGCCTGAAGACACCCTAGCCAAAGTAGGAGGAGAAGAAAAGGGGTTAGTGCCCTAACATTGATGTGCCAGCCCAAATACTGGGACACCCTCTGGAGCAAAACCAGGAGCTGCCATAGCTCCATCTGAAGAAGCAGGGTCATTCAGCTGGGGTTACACACACTCCCAGCTGCTCTGCAGTGGCACCAAGATCCCTGCTACACAGTCACACTTGTCAGCTATACCAGCAACAAACACAGACATGAAGATACTGTAAAAAACCTCACAGATGTCTGCATGCAAATGTTTACCACATCAGGTGTTTCCAGCCTTGCAGAAGGAAATGGGGCATCTGCTCAGACCTGCTGGCAGAGCATTGGGATGCCTGGGGCCTGGGCTTGGGTGCAGCTGGTGAAGGACACCAATTGCGAGGACCTGGTGAGGGACTCCGATGGCATGGAGCTGGTGAGTGACACAGATGGCAAGGAAAAGAGCCAAAGTGGCTGAGAGGGAGGGAGGGAGGCAGTCCCTTACACAGGGGAAAGCTGAGGATGTGAAAGCAATAATAGGACAGGGTGAAGGGCAAGGGGCAGTAGTGCTGGCTGTAGAAAAGGCACTGTGTCCTCCAGCTGTTTGCAGGGAGCAGCAGTAGGTCAGTGACTTTGCCTGGCCACCTGGGAGGGAGGACTTGGTTTTCTGCAGGTGCTTCGTTTTGGTTCTGACTCCTGTAGAAGGCAGGAGCAGGGCAGATGGGTCATCTTGTCCTGCAGGTTTTAAGTAATGAGACAAGATATGCCTGTGAGCTCAGTGATGGATAGAGAGTGGCAATAACTGGGACTCAGTGCCTGTCTTTATCTTGTCTTTAGGCACTACAGAGGTGGGGTGAGCTACATGCTGAGCACTCAAGCCTTGGGAGCTGCTCCCTTTACTAGCTTGAGGACAGGTAATGCCAGCAGCAGAATGCAGGAGGCGCTGGGGGCATCACAGACCCCACAACCTGCTTTGTTCCATGGTGCTCTAGAAACTCCTGCAATAAAATGTATTTTGAGGCTTTGTTGCCCAGGTTTACTAAAAACTGAATAATTAATCTTATTCTGTATGCCCAGAAGAAAATTCAAAAGAATTCAAGGAAGCACAAGGCAAATCAACCCAGCTTTTTTTTATCTGAGGTATTCCACCTCATTACATGGAGCTAAAAGAGGCTTAACCTGTCTGGGGCTTTAGCTCCTCCCAGGCCAGCACGCCAGGGGTAGCCCAGTGTGGCAGAGGGTGGATAGGGCAACCTTCAGTGTCATCCTAAATGCCAGATCTAACACTGGGCTCTGCAAAACTTGTTTCAGCGGTTGCCATCTCACCTGGCACTTTGGCTGACATGCTGCCTGCTGCTGTGGCCTTCTGCTTCTCCTTGTCCAGGGGCTGGGATGAATCTACCTGCTGTTGGACACCAGTGCTCTTCTCCTCCTCATCTCCTGGGACATGGAGGACATACCTCAGCCAGTCCAAAGCAGGGGGCTGCTGAAGCAAACCTCTAAGAAAGAAGCAGCAAATGCCACATGGGGACAGGTGAGGAGCAAGAGCAAGCACAGAGGTCTCCAGCTGCATCCCAGTGGGTTGCCTGCTCCCCTTTCCCCACGATGGAGCCCTGCACTGGCAGGGCTGCAGGCTAGGCTGGGGCAAAGGCACCGCAGTGGGCTGGCCAAAGGCAGGAGGCTGCAGGCAGGCTTTGGCACCAGCAATCACACAGACAAGGCTGGGCTCCACCGCGGCAAATTGATAGGTGTCTGGTGGAAAATGTCCTACTGATAGGCTGAGAACAAAACACAAACAGGGAGAAATGACAGCTGCTCCTGTAGCTTTTCCATCATCTCTGCTGATAGCAGCCGCAGCGCCTGCAGCTCTGCGATTGATGCATCTCCAGGGATTCCAGGAGCATGGATGCCACAATCAGGAAGGATGAAAGAATTGCTGCTGGAACCCAGAGGAGACTTTGGATCCTTATCAGGAACAAAAAGGACATCAATCTGGTGCCAGCACAGGCCTGTCAGATGCAACCACACACTCAGCAGCAAGGCTGGCAAGGCACATCCATCTCTGCCAGGCCCTCCTCCCCTCCCGCAGGGTGGCTCTATTTCAGCAACACAGCACTGGGCAGCAGCCTTCCTGGGGCAGCTGCACCAGGACTTAGCCACTTCTTGGCCAGGAAAATCCTTGTCAGGAAAGATGTGGAAAACAGAGCAGAAGACAAACCTCTTCAGAGTCCCAGCTAGCTCTGGCATAGTTGGTCCTGCAGCCCCATGCATCTTTACAGCCCAGATGGATGCTCTGCCTTTCCATGCCACATGAGCCCCAACCTGAAGTGCAATGCCTTGTGGTTGGTCCCTTGCTCTCTGGCCCTCTGCAGTCCTGGTGCCCAGAATGTATGACACTTCTTTGTACAGCACTGGTGGTGGTCAGCATTGACCTCTCGGAGATGGGCAAAGCTAGCATTTCCATTTTAGGTCTAGCTTCTGGGCATGGTAAGAGTTAGGAACAAGGCATGTAGCACAGCTATTAGATGTAAAGTACTTAGGTGATTGTGTAAACTGGTTTTCTGTGGCTTCCAGCCATACTCGTCTGTGGGAAGCCCAGTTTCTGTATGTCAGACCTGTATGAGGGGCCTGGTACTTGTGTCATAGCAAAACCACACAGCATCCCTCCAGCTGCTACCACTCAGCAGGTGTCCAGGAGCTCCTCACATGGCAACACGGTGGGTTACTGTGCAAAAGGACCTTGCTGTCTCTTCCAATGTGACCTGCCACCCAGGAATCCCACAGCTGGTGGTGTCTCCAGCCTCTCCTGGGGTAGAGCAAACCAGGCGTTTTATAACCACACTGCTCCAAATATGCAGAGGTTAAAGACAGCCTCACAATGTATCCCCTGGGCATGGCCAGGTCCTGAGCTGGCAGAGGTGCCTGTGTCATGGGTGTCTAGGATGGCTGGGCTGGAGGGAGCTGGAGCTGATCACAAGGATGCAGGCTGCTAGAATGGTCTCTGCAGCGGCTTCACGCAGCATCCGTACCTCCTGCAGATCTCCAATGCCCAGAAACAGGTGTGGAGCTTCTTCACTCACTGGTGGACAGGACAGGACTGAGGGGAGCATGGCTGCTTGCAGGACTATCCTCAGCCCTATCATCCACTGTCCTTCATCCCAGAGGAGATGCGTGCCACTAGGACCATCATGACCCTAAAGCCAAGGAGAGTTGGTGGGCATCACCATTCAAAGACCTATCGCTTAATAATCCTGTAACAGTTTTCAGTGAAAATACAGCTATTTCTTAAAGTCTGTTCCCTGCCTGGCAAGGGGAGTAGGACAGTACATCAGCAGCCTGCCCTCAGCTGCTCCCCAGCTTGCAAGCTGGCTCAGAGACCGTGAAAAAAAATAGCACGGGGGCATTCTGGGCTGGGCAGGTATTCTAAAACTCTTATTTAAAGTTTCCTGGTCACAGTGATCAGTAGCAAAATCCTAGGACTTGGGTAGCAAAAAGGAACTCTGATTTTTAGCAACAGAGGTGGTTTTTTTTAGTTTGGTGCACTCACAGCCCTCATGCCTGCACAGCCAAAGGCAAAACTGTGCTGATCGAGTTAAGTGTGGCGAGACCTTGCTACAGTGCAGAGCAAATACTAATGCCGTGTAAAGAGCCCTAATTAGTTTAGAAGCAAAGCCCAGTAACAGTTTTCAACATCTTGAGGAAATTGCATTGTAGCCATTTAAATCTCTGCTGCTTCTGCCCTCTGGAGAAGGCTGTTGTAGTTTCTCCTTCTTCTGGAATAATGTTTGTCTCTGTGACTGTTTTGTGTGACTACTTCAGCTGATGCAGGGCTGCTGGAGAGCTGAGCTCCAGGTGAGGAAGGGTTTTGGGGATGGGCTTGGTGTGATGTAGCCTGCCTGAGGTCATTCAGGGCAAGCTGAAGTAGGGAAGGAAGGTAGTAGGAGATACTTGGAAAAATATGAGGATTTTGGGACAAGGTCTTGAAGCCTGCAGCAAGATGGAAAGCTGCAAAGGGTGGATCTGGCCAGAGCTGAGGTCTTACAGTGGTACCCTCATTGCTATGCCTTTCTCAGAACTTTCCATGGCTTCTGCAAACCCAGCTCCCAATAGCCCGAGACGTTTGTCTTGCTTTTCTCTTTCTCTCTCGCTCTCTCTCTCTTCCCCACCTCACTTCACTTTCAAATAATTTTCTATCCCTCACTGCTTAGAGGAACACTTTGAAATCTTGACCCCAGTGCACCCTAAAAGCTCAGAAAGCAGCAAGTAAATAAAAAGAGTGCTTTCTCATATAACTTAAAAAAACCCCACCACCACATTTAAGAAATCAGCAATCTCCTAACCCTTTTTGTGCTGATTCAGGAGAAAAATTTGTTCCTCTTTTCTTTTAAGGCTGATGCGTCTGGGAGATTTAGAGTTGTGGTGCCAGTGTGGCACAAGCCAGTGTGGCTTCTGTGCCCATTCCTGAGGATGCTTTGTTGCTCCTGGTGGCTGACTAGTGCTGTCACCCACCAGCCATCACCTGGTGGTGTGGAGATGATAGCACTGCTCTCACTGATATCCTTTCTTGACAGAGATCTTCACCATGAGCATGGGACAAAGCCACAGAAGGCATGCCCATGCCAAGAGCCTTGCCACCCTTCTCTGTCCAGGATGACTTTGGTCCTTGCAGCAATTAGCTGGGGGCTAATGTACTGGGCTCAAGCTTTCTGGTAGCCAACTGGTTCTTGTAGTCCTAGATGCCTGTCCCAGAAATGCAGAGAACCATTCAGTATTCATGAAAATCAAGACTGAAGGTGCCTTCCATGTCTGCTCCCCACTTCTGCTCATCAGCTATAAATGCTGTCAGGAGATCTCCATCTGGAAATGGGCTGCAAGCCACTGGCAGGTAATTCCTAAAGCAAGCAGGGCTGCATTAATTGAGATGATGGCAGCTAGCAATGTTCTCTCCATTAGTCTTGGCTCTGAAGCAGCCAGTGGGGAAGTGGAAAACCCAGGGG
>JANHFX010020160.1:44633-59595 GCA_027560015.1 Chloroceryle amazona
AGTGGTTTGGTGCCTGAGAGCATTTTTCTTTCTATGAGTCTGGGCGTGGAGGCAGCAGGGGGGGAAGTGAGAAACCGGGGGGGGGGGGGGGGGGTGGGGTGGAGTTTTTCTATAGTGATGCTTCAGGCAAGGGCCTGCAAGGAGCAGGAGGGAAATTTGCCTTTCCCCACCCCTGGTTCTTTGAACGCTCGTTAGCTGCACCTCTGCTATTCACTGTTGGCTCCACACCATGCTGGCATGGGCTGTGCTGTGTCCAGCACTGGAACTGGCTTTGCTGATGTGTGCTGGGGCATCCCATCCCCATGGACCATCCTGCCAAAGAGAAGCAAGAATCTGACGCAGCCGCAGGGTGGGAGGTGATCAGCCATCTGTGACAGGCATGTGGATGCTCAGCAGGGTAGGGGAGAGCTGCAGTCCCCATTTTCACCCCCCTCCTCCCACCTGTGCTAGAATCGTGCCTGGAGGTACTGCAGGCCCTGGGGGGGTGGGGGCTTGCAGTACCCTGTCCCCAGGTGACTCATTGACGCAAAGGGAAGATGTTGCTCAGGCAACATGTGAGGGTGGGAGGGGAGGAGAGGGGATGGATGCAGGCCAGGAGTGAGGGGCAGCAGCAGAGCTGAGTGGGGAGCCCAGGGCTGTCAAGGCAGAAATTTGCCCCCCCATAGCTGGGGACAAGCCACAGACCTGGCTGTCTGAAGGCACAGTGGGATGGAGGAGCACAGCACAGATGTGGTCCAGGTCCTGCTTTCTGTCACCTTAGATTCTCTTCCTTGTGACCCCAGGGCCACTCAGCTGAGCTGCTAGAGCAGGGGTGATGTGGCTTTTTTTGCCATCTCAAGCCACTGCTGGTAAGTTTGGACTTGCCAGCCCAGCGGGCTGAGCCTGCCCAGGCAGCATTCACAGAGTAGTCCAAGGCTGCTCAGCCACTGGGGAAGAAACAGGAGCTGCGGCCACAGCAGCTGCTGGCTGCAAAATAAATTGGAAAGAAATAGGTTAGTTGCTGTGGTTTGCCTGCAGCAACAATGAAATGAGCAGGGCTGTCGCAGAGGGCCCAGAGGGTGGGCGGCAGCCAGCAACATGCATGTGCCACCCTCGCTGATGGGTGTCACGGGATGGGATGCCCTGCACATGGGTGCTCCTGGAACAGGTGTGTCCTGTCTACCTGCACCACTGCCTAGTGGCTGCACCAAGACAGGGGACCCTGCCCTCTAGGGGGACTGGAAAGTAGTCCTGGCTGCCCAGTGCCGGGCACCACAGAGATCAAAGCCACCCTAATTGCAGATGTGCCCTTGAGCTCAGCCACGATGCTGGCTGCTGAGCTGTAAGGGAATTGTTCGGTCAAAGGTTTTAGGATAAATGGTGCAGAAAACGATCCACTGTCATCACAGTGGGATGACAGGGGACTGGGGTGAGAACAGAGCCCCTCTGCTGCATAACAAGGGTCTTGCAGGAAGTGGCATGGCCCAAAGATGCTCTTCTAGTGGGCTGCCTCTTCCATACCCCACACGTATGGGCACAAGGAGGGACAGCAACCTCCTGTGGGAGTACAGGCACCCCCTCTGGCTCCGACTGCGGGGGTTCAGAGACCCCAAAGGTAGAATCCCACTGCATCCCATAGTGGGGCAGTTGGTGGAGAGAAGGGAGGAGTCAGATGCGGCTGCTATGGCAACAGAAGCTCTCAAGATGTAGGAAAGGGAAGAGGCACTCTTTAAAGCATGTTTCCATGGCAACAAGCATCTTCAAAGGCCTCTATAAAAATATTATTAAAAAAAGAAAAAAGTGGAGGTTTCCAAAGAGGTGGGGACTTCTTTGAGCTGAGCTGCCTCAGGTGCGTTGGGAGTTAAGCAAAGATCCTGGGCCCTCCTGAGAGGGGATGGGGCCAGCCTAGGAGGTGGCCCTGCCTCCTTTCCCCCACACATCTGTGAAGTTTGTGGCTAGCTGGGCCCTTGCTCCATAAGATAGCCAAGTCCAGCAAAGAGGGCAAGGAAAAATAGCCTGGTGGAAGCCAAGGGGCAAAGAAATTCCTGTGCTCTTGTTCTGTGTCTTCCAGCCTTGCTTTCCCCATCAAGGAAAGGACAGCCCCACAGTATCCCTGCTGCAGGGGCTTGCCAGCTCCCCACCTCCCAGGGATGGGAGGCTATAGGTGATGCACTCGGGGTCATTACTGCATCTGAGAGCATGCAGCATGACTGCCTTCTGGGGACAAGGATGTGGCACCATGGCCATGGCTGATGTGACAGCAAGGGGCCAGTTGCTCATGGGAGGAGTAGCAACAGCCTGCTCTGGCTAGGGATGGGATGGAGATGGTGTGGTTGTGCACCAGCTTCATCCTGTATAAAGCTGAACCTGCTTTGGGCCATGTATGCTCCGGTGGTACAGAATCTCTGCAAGGGTGGTCCAACAGACTTTTTTTTCTTCTTAGCACATGCTCCTTGACTAGAGAAGCAGCAGATATTCCTGGAGGGGCATGAGCTGCTGATGAAGTCTGTAGTCATGAGCTGCTGATGAAGTCTGTAGTCATCCCTGGCCCCAGCTGCAGCACATGCTGGGGTTGTAGCCCTGTAGCTGGGTGTGTCACCCTCAGAAGTGATAATCACCCTACAGTGCCTGGCTCCACACTGCCAGTGGATCACCATGCTCCTCCAGACCTAGCCCAGCCCCCTCTCTTCAGAGATCTGGACTTCCATGCCTTATTTTAAGGCTGCTGCTCAGCTTGGTGACTAACAAACGCTATTCTCAAATGATCCTGCTACAGACTAATGCTCCTAATCCTTCCTGTAGCTCTTTGGGATGGTGGAGAACAAGTACTTTCCCAAACCCATGGGCTCTACAATCACATGCCTCCACTTGCTGATGCTTGATGCAATAACCCTGCCATGCTCCGGTCTCCTGTTCTACTGATGTATTTTGAGAGGTAAGCTTACCTGGAGAATCCTTTGAGTGTCTTGTTAGTCTGATTGTCTGCAGCATCAGAGTATTGTTGGCAAGTGGTGCAGGAAAGTTTGGCCTCACTCAATGTAACTGACTAGAGGAAAATCAAAAAAGACAAGTAATAAAGTAGAAATGCATTAAAGTGCCTACAAGTATGGGAAAGATTCTACATGACCAAAAAGGTGCAGGTTAAACGACTGTAGAGCTATCTGGCCACAGCAGAGCATCTTAAAGGTCCTTTCCAACATAAATGATTCTCTGATTTCTCTAAATCAGAGGCGGCAGCATGGGGGTGAACCAGAGCATGGCACTGAATGCCTGGGAGTCCCATGTGCTGCTGCAAGGGCAGGAGGTACCATAGCTCCACTTCAGCTACTGTTAACTCCTGTCAACAGCTCCAGGTAGTAACACTAGGGTAAGTCAGAGGCTTCAATTATATTTATTGAGCACAGCAACCCCATCAGCACAAAATGAGTGCTGGGGACCCATGTGTTGGGGAACATGGAGCTCAGAGCAGGCTGTGTAACAAGGGGCCCAGTCAGTGATGCTGACAGGACTAGGGTGGTGCCATTCCTGGTGCACTGGGAAGCACAGGTACAAGATGTATACTGATGGACCTTGCTCCCCATCCTTCTGGCCTCCAGCCAACTGCAGTCAGACTCATTACCCCAAGACCTGTTATTGTGGGACTGTCCAGATTCCCCTCCAGGCTTTAGCGCTTGCTTTTCTCCAGCCTGTCTGCTAAAGCTGGCAACTCAGTAAACAGAGGTGGGGGCTCAGGGCAGAGTGCTTGTGTCTACTAAGCTGCTGGGAAGGGACTTTATAACCTGTGAGGAACAAATGGAAGCAAGGAAGGGATGCCTTCTGAGGAGGGGGAGAAATGATACCAGAAATAACATGTATATTTTTTTAAAAAAAAAGAAACTCTTGGTTCTTTCTATGGGCCCTGGGCCAACCTACCCAGAATGAGGCAGTGGGGGTTCAATGCCCTAAGATGCACCTCTGCCATCACCAGACTACAGGCTGCTCTGAGGAAACCCTGCAGCTTCTGGGTTATGTTACAGTAGCCAACAGCTCCTCTGTAAAACATAAACAGGCCCTTCTCTGCCTTAATCCATGGGATAATTTGCAGGGTACATCCTGCTATGTGCAGTGGAGCACTGCCAACAGTTCTCTTGCTGCTCAAATTCTGCATTGTTGATGACCACAGCAAGATGAGATTGCTTTGGTTGCAGCACAGCAGGAGCAGTGAGACACCTTCCCAGACCTGTGCCTGGCCTGAGCCTGCTTCTCAGCCTTGTACTCACTTCTCAGCTGTCCCAGGCTCACAGCTGGATGCCCAGCAGCAGCTCCTGGCTGTGAGCAGCCCTCACTTGCTTTCCATCTGCTCCCAGAGGTTTGGGGGGTTGGGGATCCTTGCCCCATTTCCTCCTGCTCCCAAGGGTCCTGCAGTCCCTTTGTTAATATTCTGGGCATGAAAGTGGTCAGCATTATGCCAACATGATCCAGAGGTTAAAAAGTACAAATATAATTATGGTGGTAATGCTCCTGTGCAGCCAGCTGGAATGGCAAGGAAGAAGGAGGCTGGAGAGGGCTTTGCCATCAGCCTCCACTCTGCCCTGGCTTCCTCTGACCAGGTATTTTTCTTCTCCACTTGGGGTAATGCATCCTTGGTACCAAGATCCCAGGCCACAAGGAGGCTAAGGGTTTCAATTTATTAGTTTTGAGAGACATGACTCATGAGCATGTTTGTTCCTCTGTGCTCCATGCCAGATCTTGTCCCCACTCCATCTCTCACAGGTCCTTCAGGAGCAACAGAGCTGAGTGCTGGCTTTAAAGCATCCACTCTTGCATTTGCAATGTGGTCTTCATGCTAACCATATTAATTTAATAATAGCCAAGGCCCAGTGTATTCCCTGGCAAGCTTGACCTAAATTTAGCAGCAAGGTTTATTCTGCAGCTTGTGCTGCAGTGGATGGGAGAGTCTGCAGCAGCTGGGGGAAATAAACAAACCTTGAAAGGGGAAGCTTGGATTGAATTAAATCTGAATCAAATCACAGGGATCTCCTCTGTGTTCCTTCACCTGGAAGTTCAAATTCAGTCTATATTTCCCAGTTTCATCATTTTTGTTTTCCAATGTGGTGTGGGATTTGCAATCTCAAAGGGCTGTGATTGTTGTGCAGAGAAATTTTGACTGCTGTGATTGCTAGAAGTTGGGCAAGGGATGGGTGTTGAATGATGGTTCATTAGGTTTCAGAGTTAGCCCTGAGCAGAAGATTCCCACTTCTGTGGGATATTACTGGCTTCTTCTTTCATCACCTGTGGAAAGTATTCACTGAGCTGATTTATTTCTTGTTATTACAGTGATACTCAGATATAAAGGGCATAAAGAGGTGACTTCAGCAAACTATGCTCTTGGGAAACAAGAAAATAGCCAGGGCTTGATAATTACAAGCTAAACAGGTTTCACACTCGTGCCTTTAACCACTGCAACCTCGGGAGGGTTAGAGCAATAATATGGTTAATCCTGGCTGTTTGGCCATCTCTTAACTTTGTTAGTCAGCTCCCTGGAGGAGGAACAAAGCTGCTCAGGTATGTACAGCTCTAAGTCATTGGCTATGCTCCAGAAAACAGTCCTCTCTGCTGCTGGAGAAGGATCCTTACCAAAGCTTTGCTTGTGCTCATGCAGGCACATCCCCTGAAGGGATTAACGCTAAGCAGATTCCACCTGAAACATGCAGAAAAAGGGAAATGCCACTTTTCCCTGGAGAATGACAACTGGTATGATGTTGGCTTCAGGTGTGGGCAGGAGCCAATGCTGGGAGCCTTCTGGTACTGCCTTGTGCTCCTGGGCTATCCTGAGCTCTCACATCCCCCTCAGCAAGTTCTAAGGCTCATCTCCACCACAGGCCCAAGCAGGCAGTTTAGCAGTGTTGTAGCAGTGGGAACAAATATGGATGGAGGAGAATGAGGAGGTTGGCTGGTCTCATACTGCCTCATCAGAGCTTTGCCCCAGCCTCAGTACAGGTGTGTCTCATCACCATCCCATTACACGCCTCCTGCTCAGCCTTTGGGAAATGCTTCTTCCCAGTTGCAGAGAATGCCCCTGCCTCGCTGTGGTGCCCTGGCCCCTGGCACCAGCCCTTCCACACCGTTGGCTTAAAAAACCGAAAGACGTCAATCCCTGTTAGGCATCTCCCAGCTCTGCTGCCCAGCACACCACAACAGCTAAATGTTGAAGAGTTGAACCCCACTGCACCACAAGTGCACAGGACCTGCTTCCTCGGGCTGCTGGGACACCCTCTTTCAGTGTGTATGGTGGGGACCTGCACCTCCAGCTGCCTCAAGGATGGCTCCTAACATCCTCCCCTCTTTCTAGGCTTTGGGAGAAGGTGGGTTTTTTTTCAGGTTTGATCACATTGCTTGGGAGGGTGAGGCAAATGCAGCTCTTCTGCTCTCCTTTGAGCACAGGTGAATTAGCTTCCTTGCTGCCTATTATCATTCCAAAAGGGGCAGGGAGGGTGGCAGGGGCCAGGGTGAGGCCTACAGAGGCTTTGGGCCCTTCATCCTCATCAGGAGGGAGGTGACACAGCTCTGAGGACTATTTGCAGCCCACTGGTGAAGCTAACATGTGCCCTAGGACATGCCAGGCTGTAGGAAATATCTCTTCTGGTAGGAATAATGGGATTCTCCTCCATAAATAACTTGTGTTTTGGATGGAAAGACGTAAAAGGCAGGATGGCCTGGCATGATACTGTGAGGGGGCAGTGGGTGCTGGATGGAGGGGTCCTGCTATAGTGGCAGCCTTGTCCCAGGCAAGCCAGCTGCTGCAGGGCGCAGCAGTGGAGGAGGAAGGGAGCGAACATGCTGACAAGGCATCCCACAGAGTTTCCCTGGCTGGCCTTCCTCCAGAACACATCAGGGCAAACAGAGCAGCTCGGGGGGCCAGGCGGGGATCTTCAGAGCCCTGTTTGGGATCAATATTCTGCCCACTTGATCACTGAGGCAGGGGGACATCCCTGCCGCAGCAGATCCATCTCTCACCTGAAAAGCCAGCTTCAGACCAACCACAGAGAATGAAGACAGAGCAAAGCAAAAGCAGAGTCACCCTTTGGTTTCTCCACCTGACCTAGCGTTAAAAACTCAATTTGAAGGCAGCATTAGGGAAGTAAGATACTGTTTATCAGGAGCGACAGATCCAATCTATAAATTAACATGCTCAGCCTGGGAGTCAGGAGGCAGAGATATCTGTCAATTCCTCCCCGGCTGGCTGACACAGGCACACAAATATGGCCAATTCCACAGAGCAGCCTCTGGTTTCCAGCAGGTCTGAGAACCCAGAAGGGGCGGGGGGGGGGAACACAGAGCCAGCAATAGGGATTTAATATGGGAGAGCCCTGGTGAAGAACCAAACTCCTACCTCCACCCCATCCTGTCCTCTGTGACATGGGGACAAGAAGGCCCCCAACAAAATGGGGGTCATGTCTCAGATCAAAGGCATAGTATATTTTTAAATGCACTGTCAGGGCATTTAGTATAGGATGAGTTGCAAAATGGCTGCTGTCCATTGGGGAAAAGATGGCTATTTTAAGATACAGCTACAGTTTGCCTCCACTGTCCAAAAAGAAAGAATAAACCATGGAAATAATATTTGCTTTTTATGTAGAACATACAAAAACATAACTTTACATATATACAAACTACTGTCTCTGTGCTCAGTAAATCTGGGGTTTCAAGGCTGCTCACCTCTCAGCACCTGGGTGAGGTGCTGGGTGACTTTTGGTAGCATGACTCTGCTGTAAAGGATAAGCAAATGAGGACATTTGCAACCCTGTCATGAGGCACTTGTCTCACTGAATTCCTTTTCTACATAAAACCAGAGAGGCTGGGCCAAACAGTGGAAATGGGTTCTATCAGGAGCCCTGGCCCCAAGTACCTGGGTCTCCCTTCAGGAATGACCAGTGGAGTAGCTGAGGGGACCGCTGCCTCTGCAGGACATGGAAACAAAATGATCAAAGGGCTCAGATGGTGCAGCCAGGAAGCCTGTTAAAGGCCTCGTAAATAAGAGCTCATGTAGACAGCAGGTACTGCTGGGCTTTATAGGCTTATAAAACACCCTGAGCTGCCACAGAGGCTGGAAGGGATGGGCAGGGAATCTAATTTCACAGGATTTAAAGCAGGTGAGAGAGATATAAATGTGTGTTTTTAATAGTAATTAATGCTGCCATTCAGAAGCACTTAAGCACTGGGTTCGGAGAGTTTCCAGCGGCTTGGCTCATAAATCACAGCCTGCTACCTGCCCACCCTGCTCCTGAGGAGCCAGGCTGATGCTCCCACACCTGACCCAGCCATGCAGCAGGAAAATTTCTGGGCAAAGAGTTTGGCATTACAATGGCCAGGCTGCTCCCAAGCCATGGCAGACGGAGCCATCTCAAATCATCTCTTCAAACCAGGGCCACCTGGGATGGGAACAGACATGCCTTCTCCCAAGGTTATCCCCTTTTCTGCAGAATCAGAGACAAGCAGCAGCTTCCTCATGCTTAGCTCACTGCTCACTTCTCTGCCACAGGCTGCCAGTTTTCTCCCTGCCTTCTTGAGTCATTTCTGCTGTGCAGCTGCTCAGGTCCCAGACAGTTCCTGGTGTAGGTGGAGAGCAGAGGCTGCCTGTAGCCCACAGGGATGAGGTGGAGACTGGGGGGTACATGGGAAATGTGGATGTGTATATAATCTATGTTGCTTTGTGTGGTGCTGTGATTTCTAATCTGATGCCAGGACCCTTGAGGTGTGATTTCATACTGTTCTTGGATGCTGACAGAGGCCATGTGCTTAGGCTGCCGAAGATGCACCCTATGCCTTAGCATCCCCACGCACCCAGGAAAGTGGTGGCAGAGCTCAGAGCCTTCCCTGTGCACTGTGCGCCTGCTCCTGCCCCCCACGGCTGCAAGAAGGCAGGCAAAGTAGGACAGCAAGTCCAGGGCTCCCCTCCACCCCAGCCCCACTCCTGCCCTGGCGTCGCCCCAGTTCTGTCCACCTACAACCCAGCCCAGACCCAGGATTGTCTGCTCCCTGTCTGGGAAGGCTCCAACCGTGTGCCAGCCCTGCCCTCTAGTGTCACTCCTGCCATAATCATACTTTATAATACAGCTCATCCTCCAGCACTTCTGGTGGAGACGTTTAGCTCAGGTGTGACTGTTTCAGCCAGAGCTTGACTTTCACGACAGAGGACTGTGGCAGGGGAATGATCCAGGCTCAGACATTTGTTAGATGGTGATGTTGCAGCTTGGGGGTGAAAGGAACTTGCTGTTGCTTTCAACTCCAGCTTCTGTCCATGGTCAAAAGAAGGTCCCTGCCACTTCCCCAGTAAAGGCGGGAGTCCTGAAATTCTGGAGGAAACCAGGAAAAATCAAGAACAAGACAGCCAAGAGAAACCCTGACTATTTCTTCTGTGCTTTTCTTCCCTTACATGCACTCAGATTACCCAGGATGGGGATTAAGCATGTCCCAGATGCAGAGACAGTCTGAGATGTGGTTGAGTTTATTAGCTGATGGAGCACCTGAACTGCTTCCAGAAACAGATAGGGTCTGCAAAGCCCAGGGACACTTTGGCATAACACCAATGTCCTGTTGGCAGACATCCCATTGAAGGATCCCACCACCTCCACAAGGAGCTGAGTCAGCATGACTGCTTCAAAACCCTGGCACCAGACATACGGAGGCCAAAGAGCCCAGGCAGTGCTGGTTTTGATTCAGTTTCAGAGCTGGTTTGGATCCAGCTGTGAGTTAGCCCCTTCAGGGCTGAGTTCTAAAAGACTCTGCATGAGTTCCCTGTGTTCTGGGGTCCCAGAGGGCATCAGAGCTGGGTCCAGCTGAATCCAAACGCCTTGCAGATGGTGCCACTGAGCTACTGGAGGACAGCATGCAGGGCAGGTACCAAAGCATCTTTGCAACAGCTGCCTGGGTCAACAAGGCTGGCATAGAACCAGAGCTAATAAATCCCCTTGGGCCAAACCTGTTCCTATTTTGCAGTAACACCAGGCCGCCTCTGCACAGGACTCCCAAGCACTCCATGTTTTTCCATGATGTGACTGCAGAGACATCTATTATCCTGCACAGCAGAGAGCTACAGCGGCACTACCCTGCCACAGCCCACTTCTGTGAACCAATGAGAGTCTGGAAAGACAATGTCTTGTAATGGGAAATGTCAGTGCTAGAAACAGGTGTTGTTTGAGGACAATACCTGAGATATAATACAAAAAGATTTCTCTATACTCTCACCCTGATTGATATTTACTACCTAGAGAAACAGACCTGCTGCAGCTGTTCTGTCCTGATAAGTCAGGCCTCCTTCTCCTTTATTAATTATCAGCAAATATGAAATAATGGCATGACAGCTGAGACTTGTTATTACCAGGCAGTATCTGTAGCTCAAACCTGAAACCTTGAAGACTCAAGCTTATTTTGCTGAGGTACACAACAAGCCAGAGGAATCACAGTAGGTCCTGTAAAGTAATACTCTGCCACTCATGAACCCTCCTGGGTTTTTGGTCCCTGCTTGGATGCTATTGTGGGATCACACTGACTGTATGTAGGCTGAGCATGTACACACACATGCATATGTACAGATATGTATGTACTTACGTATATGCTTCTATATACATATGTATATATATGTGTATACATATGTAGATTGATAGCTTGACTTGTTAGCCCAATGCTTTATAAACATCTGCATCAGGGATGTTTGTATTCATTGGAAAACAGATTCCTCCCCACCCAGGAACAATAAATCCTTCCCATTTCCCATTCCAGGTAGTGGAATGAGCCCTATTTCTGACCCCTAGGGGGGGGTCTTCCTGAAGACCCAGAAATACTCAAAGATCTAGTGTTTTCTGATGCTTCATTTGCTATTCTACATGACTTGGAAAGGGCCTATTCTCACACCACTGGCCAGCAAACCCAGGTCACTCATGAGGACAGAAAATCTAATCTATGCCATCTCACTACTGTGCTTGTCCTACACCCAAAGCCTATTGCTATTTTATCAGCCAGGGTGCTGTTTATCAGCTGATTTCCTTGCTTTCAAGTAGGTCACACAATTTAAGGTGGAAGGGGAGCACTCTCCCCTCAGAGGAGCACCGCCTGTCATATTTTAGGTTTTCTGTTCACACCAGAAAGGATTAAATGAGATGCAGGAGTGCATGCGTGTGTGTGTGCATGCTGGCAGCTGGCAGGCAGGAGTGCCAGCCGCTGGCAGCAGTGCAGGCACCTCACAAGACACAGGAGGAAGGACACTCCTGAGGCAAACAGGTTTCCCAACACAAGGAACACATCAAAGCTGCTTATTTTCCAGCCTCAGACCTCCACTAGCGATAATTGTTTATTTTGTAAGCACTCAAAGAAGATGAAGCAGCACATTTCTAAACCAGAAATAATCCTGTGCTGGCTCTTCATGAAATGTGCCATCATGTTAATATACAACTAGGCAGCAAGATAGGATGATATCTAGGTCTCATCCACATAATGAAGTGAATTGCTACTGCTATAGTATACTAAATACACTCTGTAAGGAACCTAAATGTATTTACCTTCTCAAGAAACTAGGTTAAAAGGTAACTTCACCTGCCTGTAAGTGCTTGTTTATAAAAAAAAACAGCAAAGCTGTAATGAGATCCAGAGGTTGACGTTTTGAACCAGGAAACTCCAAGCATAAAAAGGAGTGTTCATTATTTATTTAGTGGGAAAAAAAAAGCAACATTGGAATAATATTGATAGTGCCCTAATGAATTCACTATCCCTGGGTTTACTGTGCTTTTTTTTTTCCCTAGATCGGCTTTAATTCAAGCAGAAATTAATTCAGGGAAGGCTAAAGCTGATGCTATGCAGGAGGCCAGGCTACACTGTCACAACAGCCTCAATTAGCATTATAATCTGTTCATTACCACCTTTAGTCTGAATTTCTAAATCACCTACAACTTTAAATCACCTTCCCCCCAAAGCAGAGCATCCCCGTGAGGCAGGTAGGCAGGCATGGCTATGGCAGAGTCACTCTGCCAGTCAACAACTCTGCACCTAGGCAAGCCTTTATGCAAAGCACTTGTCGGAACCATTGCTATGCTGTAGACAAGCTCTGCCAGGGGAGATTGACCAGCACAACTATCACAGAACTACCTGATTATTAGAGAATAAATCACTTTTATTTTGGAATACACTGTCAACACTGGGGAGTTATATTGGCAGAGCTGAGAGAGCTATTCTGGTCAATTCTCCCATACAGACGTGCCATACATTTGTGATAAGGCTGGAGAATAATCTCCCAGGAGAAGCAATGAACATTTTATTGATTGGGATATTTCAAACTTGTGCAGGATAAAGCAATCTTCTATGTGTTGAATGAACGGACAAGATGGAATTGAGGGTTGGTTTTTTTGCCATCTCCCATTTCTGTGTTTAGTTTAGAGAAGACATTTTGAACAATGCTAGCAAGTGGCAGAGATGGGGGGGCTAAAATCTATATCAGGCTTTCATTCTGCTAAAGGTGCACTACCACTAATATTTGCAGCATTAGTGGTAGGAGAGCTTATTTCTTTGAAATTCAAGACAGATGTGTGATGCTGAAGCCACAGGTATGTGTAAGAGGCTACAGGGACCTCTAGAACCAACCCAGTGCCTCACACCCAGGCTGATGGCTTGCTTTTTCTTACCCAACCAATGCTGTTTATGGGAGAGGTGCTGGGCCAGGTACTGAAAGAAGGTGTATGGGAAAGAATGCAGGATAGGAAGCTTGCAATGTGTAAGTGCTAGCTGCACTTCTAGCAGCAAGATCAAAACATGGCTGAGCTAGAGGGGACACTGGTCAGTCATTTCCAGCATATCAACAGCCGCTTTCCCTGCCTTGATGCCATCCCCTCTGTAGAGTCATGACCTCTGCTGTGTCCACAGTAGAAGCTGCAGGTCCTTGTCCGCCTGCTCATGCCTTGTGTGTGCTCAGGCAAACACCAAGCACTGCTAGAACTCTCCCAGCTACCTGCACAGGCAGGCAGAGTGGGGATTTTTGTGAGGAGAGGAGGCAAAACTAATTTGGGGTTGCAAGGGCTCTACCAGGCTGGAGAGGTACCTGAAAGCCCAGCACAAGTTGCAGGAGTGAAAGCTGGATCTCAGCACTTACCCACAGCTCTCCATCACCCTGTGGGGCAATTGAGCAGTCCAGAGCAAACATCCAGGCAGCAACCTCTTCTGTCCAGAGGGAACATAATTCCCACCAGTGTCCAGATGCTACTTTACAAAGGAAGGGCTACGAGGAAAGGCAACATTTTTTACTAAACCAACTGATGCAGCTGGGGGAAAAAAATCAAGTGCAATTTCACAGATTTGAGAAAAGCACATTATGCCTAAAACATTTTCCAGCTGCATCAACTGGTCTATGAACTACATAATTTCTCTCCCCATAACCCCTGCCACGCATCTGTCCTTCACAACTGTAAAAGCAAAGCTACAAAGGTGATTAACACTGCTGCCCTGACCTCCAAAATCCCCTTAATGGTGCCCTCTGCCTATTGCTGGGCCTCAGGACATTGCTGCCCGGACCTTTTGTAGCAGTCTCAGATGAAATAAGGAGTGAGGCAATCATACTGACCAATGTTTGACACTGAGATCACTGCTTCCTCCCCACTCCCCATGGAGTCTGGTATTTTGATTTATTTTGTCCTGCCCAGCAGTTTGAATTCACAACAGACTTTGGAATTGAAAACACTTCTTTGTCACAAAGCACCACTAAGAGAAGGTGGGACCTTTTGGCATGTGAGTGTGGGCAGATGGTCTTTTATACCTGGCATGATGATTTGGGACTGTGGGATAACTGCTTTAGCAGGACAGTGTGTACAGCTCACCCCAGTACCCAGGCTACCACGGAAGCAGTCAGTTAGGGTGCTGCTTGCTACTCAGCCGGGAGGTGCAGAGTTCAGCGCTAGCTGCCCATGGGCACCAGTCATTAGTGGTGTTTGCATCATTACTGATGTTGGCGGTGACATTCTTCTGATCAGATTCCTAAGCTAAGGCTGCAGGAAGAGGACTAAGGTAGCTGACACTTCCGTGTACTGTCCTTATGAGCTGTTTGCAGGTGTCTTACTTCATTCAGGTCATGTCAGGAAGATGGAAGTAAATAAATTACTTGCACAAAAACGTGAACTTTATTTCTGTGAAGAAGGCTGAGGCGGCAGAACGCAGACCTGTGCGTTGTGGCGGGCTGCGGGCAAAATCCGCGTTAAAAAAAAAGATCACCGAACACGTATTTGCTCCAACCGGCACAGAAAGGACACTGACGCGAACTGGAGGAGAGGCTGTTGTTCCCGACAGAGGGGCTACCACCACCAGTTCCCCCGTCACGGGGGGTGCACAGTGCCCCGGTGCCCAGAGCCCCCGCGCAAACACGGAGCCGGTCACTTCGCCTGGCTGCTATTAACGATCACGACCTCCCGCTATGTTGCCGTACACGAGTAATCGTGCTCAGCTGAGCTCCTCCCCAAGCCGCCCCGGTTGTGAATCGCCCCGGGCAGCGGACCCCTCGGCGCCCCCCCGTGCTCGGGGCGGGGCGGTGGGGCGGGGCCGGGCCCTCCCCCGACATGGCGGCGCTGCCGGGCGGCCGGGGAGGTGCCGACCGGCGCCCGCGGGGCGTGAATAAAGGGCGGCGGGCGGGGCCGGGGCGCGACGCCCCGCACTCTTTTCTCTCTGGCGGAAGGTTACTGAGTGCTGCAAGGCGGTGCCAGAGCGGCTCGGCGGCCCTTAAGGCGTGCGCCCGGAGGAGGGGCCTCCCAGTTAGGGCTGAGGGGTCGCGGCGCTGCGTGTGGTGTCGGTGCCCCACCAGAGGGAGGGTTCCTCTCGCCCTATCGCTCCTTCGCCGCCACCATGTCCCGGGAACCCGCGATCATGGAGTCGCAGGTGATGTGGGAGCCTGACACGAAGCGCAACACTCACATGGATCGGTTCCGCGCCGCCGTGGCCAGCAGCTGCGGGATCCGCCTGGGTGAGCGCCGGG
>JANHFX010020163.1:0-56328 GCA_027560015.1 Chloroceryle amazona
TGGGAGCTCTGTGCAATGCATTAACAGACATAAATTTTTCAATTAATGTTAAGATTTGTTTTGCAATACTGGTTTATTGCAGAACCCATCATTAGATGGTGCTGCTGCAGGGTGGGTTTGTTTTATTGACATTATTCATGGCGCCTGTTGCTCAACCAGACCACAGTGCCTGTGCCTGTAGGGTTTGCAAAACCTCTTAATGTGACCTTACTCCATTTCTTTGCTCCTGTTGAAGACAATGGCGAGCATTCTTTTGAAAGCAAATTCAAACAAAAAGCACAACTGCTTCCAGCTCGCTGCTGGAATTCTGCTATTCTGGAGTTCTGGTATTCTGGAATGTGGTATTCTTTCCAGATCATGTTATATGTCTTTAAGGCATGTATTACACATTCACTCTTGGCATTAGACAGAAATCACAACCTTTAATGCATAAATCATTATAGTGTAAAATAAATCTTTAAGCTACACTGTCTGCATCCTGAAGATCCAAAACCTATTCAAAGATGTTTTCTGTCTATGGAGTTTGATTTTTTTTTTTTTGGTGGTCCTCTGGTTGGTTTGTTTTGGTTGGTTGGTTTTGGTTGTGGTTTTGTTGTGTTGTTTTGGTTGTGTTTTAAGTTGTAGTATCTGGTATTGTAATTAGGAATAGGTATTGAACATTCTGGTTGAGAGTGTGAATTTTTGTTTTGTGAGCTGAGTTAGGAATAATGACTTCAGGAAAAAAAAAGCACTTATTAAATTCAGATTGATGGGGTTTGTGTAAAATGGTGTTAAAACTTTTTGTAATGAAATATTTTATAGGTTAATGTTTTATTTACCTTTTGTAAAAAACATTGTAAAAACTCATTATTTTTGTCTCTCAGTCTCCTCAGTAAAGCTGAGATAAGGCAGCCTACAAATGAAGTATATATTTTGCTCTGTAGTAACAATATCTAAAGTATTTGTTGAAAAATACAGACTTTTAAATGTCAGGAATAGTCACAAACTTAAGACTTCAGTGAGAACATTTATGGTCAGGACATGAGACAGTACTGGGATGTGCTTAGAAATATTTTTTCCCTGTCCAGATTTCCCAAGAATGAATCTGAGGGCAGGTTCAGCTGAGATCTGGGAACCAGGACAGTGGCTGCCTTCATCAATGCCACAGTCTATTAGATAGGTAGTGACAGGAGATTAACATAAGTGCCTTGCTAATTGTTGCATTTTATTTTAAAGCTAGTTTCACGAGGGATGTGTTTCACACCTGTAGATTCATTGAAATCCTCTCTTGCCCAGTTGAACACAAAGCAGGCAGAAAATGCTTTATGTACAGGCTCACAAATGGTTTTTAATTTTCTGGGGTGTATTTTATATCATATGTGTTCTTTTATTGGGCTCTTCACAAGCCAGGAAAGAAATGGTTAAATTGGGAGTTGCAAGATTTGGCCCAATAGTTGCACCGCCAAGTGCAGTAGCACTGCAGTGAAGCTCAGTTCCGTTCATTGCAATGTCACTAGATGGTACTGCAGAATAGGAAAACACCCAAACTGCAAATTTTGTCCAAATACAGGATCTGTAGAGAGAAATTTCAGTAACAGCAAATATACTTCTTTGACAAAAACCAAAGCTTGGTTGGCACTTTGGAAATGTCTTCTGTGCCGCTCTGTTTCTTTTCAACTGATGTGCACGTGCAGCAATGTTCCCAAACGTTAAGTGATTAGACCTGTGACTCGATCTTTTTAATTTCAACAGTTCAGATAAAAGCTTTGCTTTTGTTTTGGTCAACCTGTCATTTCTAGCTGTATTCCCTAAAACTGTGATCAATTTGTGGTCCTGTTGGTGTAATGCCATTTAAAGGTTTTCCTAGAGAGCCCAGAGGCGCTTTGTTCTGATGTGGTCTGTAGAGTATGTCGCGTTTTCTCATTGGCAAGATAAAGAACAAAACCAGATCCAAGTTGACACGTGAGCTTTTCTCTGGGAAAGGTGGCTTCAAAATCATGCTAAGAGTGCGGTGCTATTTCCCTAGGTTTCTCTGTCCCAGAGAAGACCATGCAACGCAGCCAGGGAGCAGCACTTTGCTCACTATTGCACATCTCTGGCAGCCTGGTGGCCGCCGTCACTGGGGTGCTGCTGTGCTGCTGGGTAGGCCTTTGCACTGAAGGAAGCCTCCAGTACCTGAGCCCTGCAGACCTGATGGTGAATTTGAGCCATATGCTTCTACTGCATAGATAGTTGAGAAAAGACACTGATCTTTTCATTATCTACAGTGCATTTTTCTTTTGGTGAAATTCTAGTTATTGTTTGGAGGAGGTTTTTATGTTGTTTTGTATCATCTTAAGAAATGGGTATTTGATACAGATTTGGATCCTGTATCCACTGAAGTAATTTCATAGTGAGGAAAAAATTTATTGATTTTAGAAACAGAAACCCCATAAACCCTCCAAAACTTCTCCTTTTTCCAAGCCACTTGTGTGAACTGTTTCCTGCACTTTCAGTCACTAAGCCATTTGAAAGTTCACAACACCCTCTAATGTAGATGTCTTCATTTGTGTTCTAATTTATTGCTCTTAGGTTTGTCTCGCTAAGAAATTTTGCCTTTTAACTTCCATTTGAAGGGAGATCGCTCTGTTAGATGAACTTTGCTCTGGATTCTTTTCTGTTTAACTGGCAGCTTTTCTCATTGATTTGTGCCTTTATTTGCTCAGCTACGGTAAGAGTTAGCCAGCTTTTCTCTTAGGTCTATTAAAAGGCCATTATCACAGCATTTCCTCTTAAGATCTTTTTACCCTTATCACATTTGCTATAAATTCATGAACTCCCATTTCAGTTGAAGATATTTATGCCATATGGGCCATTTTCTTTTATAATCAAAATGTAAAGGTAAGTTCCAATGTTAAAGTGCCCATTCCAAACTTCTACCGTAGATGTATTTTTTGCAATTACTACCTTAGAAAAATGACATCATGATAAGGACATTGCTTAGTAAGACAGAAAATGGCAGTAAAAGCAAAAGGCTTGAAGGGGAGTTTTGCTTTTCTGATCCTTTAATTACTTTTTAAGAGTCAAGTTAAATTTAGTACACATTTTACTATGTAACAGCACACCAAATAGTAGGACAAGTTTAATACACAGTGCAGCTCATCTTAATTTGAAATCTGTCCTTTTACTCCAAACGGTTCCATTCTTGTAACATCCTAAAGTGAATTGAGATAGGAAACCTTCCAAAAAAAGCCAAACCCCAAAAGACTAAATTGAAAGAACCCAGGCAATGTTGTTCTGTTTTGTTGTCCTGTTAGGTATCAGAGGGCATTTTACAGCTAAAAAAGGTGTTTCCTAGGTGAGCTGTAGACCAAAGTCATCTACTAGTAGTGTCAGTGAACATTCTGTGAGGCATTTTGAAATAAGAACCTTCAACCTCCAGGAACAATTTCCAAAGGGAAGTTATATGGAAAATATTTTTGTGAACACATTTACAGAAGCATATAAAAGTTTCCTTGCCACATCTGATAGTTGAACAGGAGCTGTATTGTGTTACCTATCCCCAGATTTGCCTGGAATGACAGTACAGTGGCTCTAAGATGGAAGGTCACAGTTGTTAGCTTGGGTGTGGACTAAGAACTAGATTGATCAAGGCTGGAAAGCCATGGGACAACAGACTAAATGATATTATGTTTCTCTTTGTTTTGGAAGATCATGAAGCAGGAAGTCTTTGAGACATGTTGAAAAAAGACAGTTGCTTTGAACTATTTAGAAAAAAAATACGGAAAAGGATGAAGTCTCCAAATAATGGTAGCAGATAAAGTTCAAGGCAGTAACAATTCAGTTTTGCAAAAATTAAAGTATTGCTAGAAAACCATGAATCTTAAGATCCAACAAGTGCCTTTTTACCGTTGAAGCAGGAAATACTGTCGTTGGATTTAGAAGTGGGTGGTGAATTCTCAAGTGTAGAAAATTGGGTCTGTGATACTGTAGTATTATGCTTGCTGGGAAGAAAGAAAAGCCAATAAGGGAAAGAATAATAGTACATTGATCAACCCTTTATCACAGCAGGGTAACTAAATCTACTGTCACCAAATATATCACACAGCCACTTGATTAAACTCATGTAATTTGCTTGGATGGATGCAAGAGTTTAGCTCTCGTCAGCAACTCTGGACAAAGGCAGATAAGGAAGCATTGAAACTGGAAGAGCTTCCAGCTGAAAACTCTCTTATTTGCTCCTCAGAGGAAGAGGGTGTTCCATTGTTGTTCTCCATATTAATAGCACAAATTACATTCTCCTTCTGTTTTATAAGTCACTAGTACAACACAGTAAAGACTGTATCAGGTTCAATCAGCCCTATTCAGTTATCAAATCAGCTGGGAGAAAGGAGTGGTGTTTTGTATTTAAAAATAAAGGGGAGGGTGGGGAGATGAGGGTGTGGGAGAACTCCAGGAGGGTCACCAGGTTCTGCAATGCAATTTGAAGTGAGGAGAGCAATGGGAGAATTGTCCTCTTTCAGTACTAGAGATGCAGGAGGAGAAGGCTTTCATGCAGTGTAGCTCACACTGAGCAAGCAGTTATTCTAATCTTTGTTTTCCTATTAAAAGCTGAAAAAAGGGAAAGTGTGCATTGAAGGGGGGGATCCTTGGGTTGTGGTAGTGAGTATGTCCTACCTTAGGAGAAATGCGGCCTGCCTCATGAGTGGGCAAATGGTTCCTTACAATATACTGCCGAGGGAGTGGTTCTTGGAGCTGAAAGCAAACTGAGGCATGGCTGTCCTGAGACTGCCTGTGCTAGCTGGAGTTGCTGCTGTCACCCACTGCAGGTCAGCCTTTATGGCATGGAAACTGAGAAATTAAAGCTGAATGCCTTAGAAATCAGGAATTTATAACTTTTTTTTCCTCTTCATCTTATGTGATCTCGTACTGTGTTGTATGAAAGAATTGCATAACTCAACCAGAAAATGATTTAAAATATTTTACTTGTGGACAGATGCCTCTAAGGTATAGTAGTGTGCCTCCAAATCTATTTATTTTACTCATGTAAATTCAGTTTTAACAAACAGGTCTTCCCTTGCCAGAGCAACAGGGGTACTTCCTGTGGTGCCTATATGTCATCAGATCAATTCCGTAAGCTGACAAAACTCTGTATAGTGTTTTGTCAATTACCTAAATGTCCAGCATTGTTGAGTAGAACTGAAGCTGATATACTGGGGTTTTTAGTCTTTTATATCCACAAGACCATACCATGTGACTGAGTACACAATGTTTTTGTTGGCCTCTCCGTAGGACCAGCATATGCTCATCAAGTAGCTATTAAGCCAGATTTGCTTTGTTGTATTTAAACAGCTGCTGTGCAATAAAATTGGTTGAATTTTCTTACAGCTAAATGTATTGTTTAGAGGCTTACTCTGTGTAGTGAAAAGAGTTTAATTGTGCCTATTCTTTTCAGAATGGTAATACTCTGTGTCTGTCTGTGACGGGTCTGAAAACATGAATGAACAGATCAGCATGCAATTCATCATATGGCTGTTTCTGTGGAAATGAAATCTCCTAGCAATAAGTCTTTATATCAAAAAATCTTGACATCCTACCATTAGGTTTGATCCAATGGGTGCCATAACCAAGAGTAAGACTTCAGTGAATTTATATTGTTTTTTGGGGGCCAGTAATACCAGTATATCAGGATATGTTGAGGGTAGGTATAAGCCACAGTGTACTGTCTTGGTTCCTGGTAAATGTACTGAAATATATTCCTCTAGAAATATATTTAATTCTCAGATTAATTATGAAGGTCCTTTTTCCTTAAAGTATGAGAAGTCAGATCTGTGCTGGGTTTGAACGGAGATGCCCAATACTTTCAAATAATGAAGTTGTTAACACTTCTATAAAGGATTCCCTTTGCCTAAAGATGTGTGGGTGGGTCCCTCTACCAACTGATCTCAAGTAGTTAATAGCATCTCTTAAGGTTTGTTACCATTGGTACTGAATTCAATTAAAAAGGGTTTATAAATTATGGCAAATCCCAAAAGGAAATACAAAAAGACAAAAGCTTATTTTGAAACATAAACTTATTGTGGGAAGAGATTTTTTTTATCATCCCCCAGACTGCTTTATTTGCTATAAGATGTGGTTTCAGTTGACTCAAACTATTAATGAATTTGACTAGTTTAGACTGGTATGTTTTTAAGCTAGACTTTCAAGCCAGAGGAGTTAAAGATGTAGGCTCCAGGTTTCTTTCTTAACTCACTAAAGAATCTTTCCAGAGTAAGGACTATCTGAATCAAACCAAAAGAACTGCAGCCCATTTTTTTTTCCTGTTGCCCAGGCAGCTGTCCAAATACTGTGGAAGGGTGCGAAGTATTCTGAGGTGGGCAGCTCTAGACACTGTTGCTTCTTGCATGAAATCGTTGTCTTATGGAGTCTGAATGTTGGAACAGGAAACTAAGCAAAGTCTTCAGTTTTGAATGTGACCGATCCCTGGGGTATTAGATGACAAGGGTCAAGGATGATCCATCACCTCTTTACTTGACTTTTGTGACTGGTACTATGAGGGTTTGTTTCAGGTGAGCTGTTCTGGTTCTCCATGATATTTGTCATCCATAAGAAGAAAAAATGGGGAAAAATCAGGAACAGCTAAATATCATTAGCTGCATTTTTAAAAAAGCATAAGACCTTTTAAAATGTTTCATTTCAGAGACTTGAGTGTATTTTGTGCTGTGCGAATAAGGTCTTGAGACCTAAAAATACAAGTAAAGCATCTCTTAGTGACAAGCAGATGTAATCATGGCTTTTGTGCGCTTCATATCTAAGAAGAACTGCATATCATTTGCCACTTTTTTCTGTGCATGAAATGGAAATTTGCACGTCCACCTTCTGTACTCGCAGACTGTCTTAGAGATCTGGAAATGAGGGGGTTCAGCTGGCTGTTGTCTTTGAAGTGCATGCTGTTGATCTGTATTAAAAGGCATCAACTCTTGAGTTTGTTTTGTTCAAAATGACTGGCCTTGCTGCAAGCACCCTGAGCTGAAGTAGTCAGACCTGCACGTTTCTTTGCAGTTTTTGCTTAGGGAAAAGAAAAAGGTTGGTTAAAAATAGCTTTCTGCAGGTTGTGAAACTTTACTCACTCTGGTCTTTGCCTTTCTAAATCTCATCTCCTATAATCCTTTTGTCTTTTTCTCAGTGAGTTTGGATGGTGCCTACGCTCTAGGTAGCACAGTGACCTCAGACTAATACTGATGCTGCTAATTGGTTCAATTTTTACATCTCTTCCCAGTCAGCCTCTGTTGTTTTTCGTTTGCTTTCTGGTGCAGAATGGAGCAGGCACTGCACCTGCACGTGGTGAGCATACAGTTACCTTCAGATCAGGTAAATCAGTGCTATTGGTATGAAATGCCACACTTCCATATAGGTAAGTAGGCATACATTACATAGGTTTGTGGGGTAAATTTGGTATTTAGCTTTGTTAAGATTCATACATCCATCACTGAAGGTCACTGTCCTCATCTACTATAGCTAAACAAATCAACACCACAAAAAATCAAATCCCAGACATTTATCAATAAGACTGCTGAGGCTAACAGAAATATAAAAGCTACCTAAATCTGTTATGAAATAGAGTGGACAGTTTCACAGAGTTGTGGTTGGGAGGAAGCTCTGGTGGTCATTTGGTACAAACTCCCATTTAAAGCAGGTCTGGTTAAGTGAGGCTGCTCAGGAATTTGTCCAATTGGGTCTTAAACACCTCTACAGGTGGCTGTTTTACAATCTCTTCAAGATTTGTAATCTTTCAGCCTGTATTTCTTGCCTGTCATCTTACATCATCTGATAAGTCTGATACTCTTTCCTGTATCCTCCAGTCAGCCATTTGTCCACTGGACCTGCCAGCCACACTTTGGCCTAATACAGCCCCCGTGCTTGGCTGCCTTTGGACACAGTTTCACTGTTACAGCAGTGTGCCTTCAAGGCAAAGGAACTGCCTACTGATGTCACTTCTAAAGAAATTAAACCAGGGACAGTTAACCTAGACATAATTATTGTAATATCTGGTGAATACAGCAGCAGTGTGTATGCTAGAGCTGTACTGATGTGGTCTATTGAATCCAAATGTGATTTTTGACCTTCCAGCACAATTTACTTAAGAATTGAACAAAATGCCACAATCTCTGGAGAAATGGTTACTTTCTAGACAAGATACTGTTCGGCTTCTTCGCTTATATTCTTCTCCGTTCTGCCCACGCAGAATGTACAAATGTACCTTGCAAATTAGAATTGTCCTCTGTGTCTGGAACGAGGGCTATCAGTGAAAAATATTCTAGTGAAAACATGTCAGATTTTTAAGTCACGAGTTGATAAGGAGGGTGAGCAGCTAAGACACTTTGAAATCTGGATATGAAAACAATTTTTATATGTTTTCTTCTTTTGTAATCAGATATTTGCTGAATCTGGACACAGCAGCCATCATGATGTGAGGAGTGAACAGTCTTGTCAGCTTTTGCTAAGGCAAAACTGAATGCAGCATTGCTAATGGGAATCACATTATCTTTGAGGTATATTATTTAAAAGTTAGGGAGAGGTGTGTTGAGAGAGGTGTTGTTTTCTTGGCTTGGTATTTGGGGTTTTTTTGGTGCTTTTCTTTTCAAAGGAACAAAATGTATTTTGTCATTATGTAAGTGTGCTTTGTAAACCTCTTAACTTTCTGCACGCGCAGTTGTGGTCTTCTTTTCCAGCGTGTGAACTATGTAGCTTTCCTTTCTTAAATGCACAATGGTTGCATCCATAGGCTCTTACATCTTCTGGTAGGCTAAAAAGGGCTGCCCTTTTTAACACTTTCCAGGTCACCTTTCATGCAACATATCCAATTCCTGATCTGTAATCTCTGCTATGGTAAGAAATCCTTAATGGTCGTTATTACAAGTCAAAATTCCTTCACATGTTAACACAGTTGTGAATATTAGAGGATCAAGCTTTAAACTATTTATTCTGCCATACATGTTTTATTTTGAGAAAATTTGAGGTAGATTTTTGCTTTAATGTTTCACAGTTCTTCCACAGAGAGAATACCGTTCTAATTTGTCAGTGTTGACTAGTTTTTGAATACCTTGGCAAATACTGTGATCTGAAGTCTCAGAGGATATTCAAAAAAACCCCAAACTACATTCAATAGAAACTTTCCCCACTAGGAAAAAAACAATGCATAAGCATGATCATTTCTATACTGTAGTAAGCATTAACACTGTCAAGCTACTGCAATTCTGGCACAAAATTTAAGGAGAAAATGCAACTATTTGGACATTGAATGATACATCACTTTAAAAGATAATGAAGGTGAGGTAAGCAGTTCTTGGTTATGAAGTTGGATAGCTGACTGTTTTCTAGGATATTGCATTAGATCATATTCAAGAAAGATTTATAGGATGGGAGTCACTCCCAACTGCTCTTGGCCTGGATGGGCGTATGCTTTCCTGGATAAAAAACTGGTTAGATGGATGAGTCCAAAGAATTGTAGTCAATGGAGTTAAATCCAGTTGGCATCCAGTCATGAGTGGTGTCCCTCAGGGCTCAGTACTGGGGCCATTCCTGTTTAACATCTTCATCAACGACTGGGATAAGGGGATGGAGTGCACCCTTAGTAAGTTTGCAGGTGACCCCAAGCTGGGTGGAAGTGTTGATCTGCTTGAGGGTAGGGAAGCTCCACTGAGGGATCTAGATAGGCTGGATCACTGTGCCAAGAACAATCCCATGAGTTTCAATAAGGCCAAATGCTGGGTCCTGCACTTCAGCCACAACCCCCAGCAGTGCTCCAGGTTGGGGAGGAGTGGCTGGAGAGCTGTCAGGCAGAGAAGGACCTGGGGGTGTTGAGTTACAGACAGCTGAACATGAGCCAGCAGTGTGCCAAGGCAACCAAGGGCATCCTGGCCTGGATCAGGAATAGTGTGGTCAGCAGGAGCAGGGAGGGGATCATCCCTCTGTACTCAGCTTCGGTGAGGCTGCACCTTGGTCCAGTTTTGGGCCCTTCTCTACAGGAAGGATGTTGAGGTGCTGAAGGGGGTACAGAGACGGCTACCCAGCTAGTAAAGGGTTTGGAGCTTGTCTCTTGTGAGGAAAGGCTGAAGGATCTGGGGCTGTTTAGCCTTGAGAAAAGAAGGCTGAGGGGAGACCTTATTGCTCTCTACAGCTACCTGAAGGGAAGCTGTAGCGACGCAGGAGTTGGGCTGTTCTCCCTGGTGACAAGCGATAGAACAAGAGGAAATGGCCTGAAGTTGAACCAGGGGAGTCTCAGGCTGAATATTAGGAAGAGTATCTTTACTGGAAGGGTTGTCAGGCATTGGAACAGCCTATCCAGGGAGGTGGTGGAGTCACCATCTTTGGAAGTGTTTAAGATCAGGGTAGGTGTTGTGCTTAGGGAGATGATTTAGTGGTTTTGATAGGGCTGGGAATAAGGTTGGACTTGATGATCTTGAAGGTCTCTTACAGTTGAAATGATTCTATGATTCTAACAATTGCTAAAAGAGAAATTGTCGCAGCCTTAGCCCAGGACTTTCTCATTAGAGTGCAAGAAAGAAATAGCTTCAAATCATTGTGCCTGATATGAGGAAAGGTAGAAAAAGTTCTACGGGTATTCAAATTTTATCTTTGTGGGTATAAGCTAAAACATCTAACTGTTCTCTGTTCTATCTCATTACTATTTTGTTGGACTCTTCCATTTTACTAATAAGAGCATTTTTGCAGTACTTTTAATCTGAAGATATCACTGGATATCCTCCAATGTCAAGCTTCAGTTACAGCTGGGTTTGTGTTTTCTTGCCATGTTATACTTTCCAACTAGCAGCATATATACAACTTCTTTGCATAGGATAGAAAGAGGTTAAAGTGCAGGAAGGATATATCTGGATTCAGGGAATATCTTAGGTAATGCAGCAAATTAGTGGCTGTTGTATGTTATTGAAACATTTTTCTTTAGAACTCTAAAAATATGTACTACACAGATCAAGACTTCTGCAGTTTGAAGGGGATAATCAATATCACTGTTCTCGTTTTTTACAGCTGCAGTAATAACTAAAAGGGCTTCTAGCTTCAATAATCTGCTTAAGCCATTTGCAGTGATTCCAAATGAAGACACAAAGTCCTAAAAACCAATTTATCCCTAATGAAAGCATATTTTATATTCTTTTTCTTGCAGAACTTAGGGAAGTTCCCTAAAGGATCTGGCAGTCAGTGTCAGTTTTGACACTTCAATTTCAGTAAATTATTTTTCACATCTTTTAAAGGTGCCCTGCGAAGGTAGAGCATGAGTAGCATTGCCAACATATGGTGCAGGTTGCCTACAGCCAGGTCGGAGGCAATTCAGTATTTCATTACCGGGGAGAATCAGTTGTGAGTGAAATCCAAGAGCAGGGAAGTTTGATTCAGAGGAAGAGCCAGAGTTTTCTCTCTGATAATCTGTTTTCTTGTTGTCTGACAATACATCCTGCTCACAACCAGTCTTCTTCCCCACATAAGTAGCCACAGACTTGTGTTTCCAGTCATGGATTTAGAATTAGTTTGGTAATGAAATAAGATTTTCTTTCCTGTGTTGCAGCGTGATCATTGACTGGTATTCCAGTCTTTAAATTGCAATAAATAGGCTGAGGAATAGATATGAAGATAGAAGACCTTGAAATTAATTACGTTTTTAGAAATAGAGTGAAGCTTCAGGTCAGGTGAGATTTCTCAGTGGTGAGGCCCTAGTCTGGTTCTAGTGGACTGCTTCCTGTGTCACTGTGGGCTGCTGAGACTCAAAAGGTGTTTGGATACCCACATCTGGTACCAGAGTGAAGGAGGTACCTTAATGCTGCCTGAAGTCTGTGCTTCACTACCCCATCAGTAGTATCCTATTCCTTTCATCTCTCGGGATGTTGTAGGTTTAAACACAGTGAAGATTGAGAGGGATGCTATGGGCACTACAAGCATCTCTAAGATTGCAGGGAAGGAAGCAAGCTCTATTCACAGCCTCATATTAGATGTATTGGCTAAATTAGTCTTTTTAAAGGTGAATAGATGAATCCACAGAGAGGCAGACAAAGAAAAGTTCTTTCACTGGATCATGAAAAAAAATGGATGCCCGTAATGAAAACCCGTGATTCTTTAAGTACAAGCTGTCTTTAATATGTGAGAGCCTTTAATATATGACAACACTTATCCTCATGTAATGCAAAATGATCAAAAGGACCTGAAAATGAATTTTTTGTTTCACTCGGAGACACCAGTACTATCGTTATATGATTGCACTTCTTAGTTCCAAAGAAACCTTTGGCTGCTGCATGTTTTAATAAAATGCATCTGGTAGGCTGAGTTTTATCCTAAAACCAGAAAATAAGGATTTATAATAATTGCTGTGTCCATAATGAGAGCCCATTTTAATGTCTTTTCATGATATGATGGCCTTGGATGGATGATATTCTACATATGACAAAATGATTCCTTAATAGCTTGTAAAATACAAGGAAAGATGGCTAAAAAGATCTATAGCTTTCTAGATGAACAAAAATAGTAATGTTTGTAACAGTAATGGTATACTTGACTTCTATTAAAAGTAGCCTAAAATTTCATTAAAATTTAATTTTGATCTTCACTGGCTCTCAATGGAAAATATAAGGTTTTTATCTGAAAACATGCTTGATATTTTCCCTGTTTCTCTTATGATCTCTGCAACAAGGACATGTTAAAAAGCTGAAGGAAGCCAGAAAACTCAGAGTTCATATATAACAAAGCAAGATACTCCTTTCCAACATTCTTTTTCTGTAGGCAATAAAGAAAAAAAAGGAAAGAATATAAAATTTCTCTAATTTAGTGTTTAAGAGACTTTTTTTTTTTTATCTTGTTTTTCCTGAAGTCCTTTCAGTAACAATGTGTAAGATCTGCTCTTAAGTGTACATGTTGGGTTTTGTGGTTGGTTTGTTGGCTGTTTTAGGTGGTTTTGGGTTTTTTTGCATTTTTTTAAGGTAGGTGCCAAGATTAAAGTTTTATTTTGCTGTTCCAAGGAAGACATTCTACACTCTTTTTGTTTGTTTGCTTGCTTGCTTTTCTTATTCAATATATATATTCTTTTAGAGGTAAGACTGCAGAAAATGGTAGTTGTTCTCATATGAAAGGTTTGAAGAACAGAGTAGAAAATATTTTCCTTGGAGAGAAGAAAATACTCCAAAGAAAGTCCTAAACAAACTCCATAAACTAAAATGAAAGCCCATGTAGAATTATGGAAAGTTTGCTCTGTGGAGAAGACAGAGCAATTAATTGTCCCAACACTATCATTAGTCATCCTTTACTTTATCACCAAAGGTGATATTTTGGGCGTTAGTTAAAAATAAGAGAGGAAACATCCTTCTCACTTAAGGTAAAGCAATCCCTCAGATCAAGGCCTGTAAACATAACTGAACTGATGGAGGACAATTCCATCCATTCTTCTTTAAGTTCAAACATTTTTGCTCCCCCTTTCACAAGTTATTTTTCAAGTTTACCTCCCTTTTCTTAGCTGGGGCTTTGCTCTTCACAGGCAAATAGAATGGCATCAATCCCTCAGGACTACTTTTCCTCTGACACTACTGTGCCAGTTATGCAGATGCTGGAGATGATGCAAAAGGACTAAGATTACTTTGAGCACTTTTGCTTTCTGTGTTGGAAGTGAGCTTTTGTGTGTCAGTGAGCAACCTCTAATGAGCAGTGTAGGGGGAACTGGAACCTTCAGATCACTGTAGAAGTGCAACAGGAAAAAAAGTATTTAAACAAATTCCCTATGTTCCAGAAATAGATAGGGTACCTCTTTATTTGAGCTATCTTGATTGCCTTGTATTCACAGGTTTCTACCAAGTATAAGTATTAGGATTAAACCCCTCAGAAAAACTCTTCACTCTGTTCATTTTTGCTGTTGATTCTACTTGAAAACATTTTGGTATGTAATGGTTGATGTTTACTTTTCTGCCACCTATCTTGCCAAATAGAGGCTGCCTTCAAATGATACAAATATTAGGTGGGACAAGCTAAGACAATTTCTAATGGAGCCCAGAGAGCATCAACCAATATAAACTTTGTTTTCTAAGTAGGTAAAATGCAGTCAATTCAAGTGGCACCACAGATCTTCTAGAAAGGAGAATTATAATACTGACTGCTTAAGGCAGTCCTTTAAGTGGCACATATTTTTTTCTCTCTATTTACTTCACTTTTTTTTCCAGAAATCAGTTTACTAATTGCAAGTTGGTGACATTGGAGGATTTTTGGAGATGAAAGAAATGAACCTGGAGGTGGTGAATGCAGAAGCATAGCATCTGCTCTGCAAAAGAGCAGTTTGGTACTAATCCCCTGGGAATTACTTGAATTTCTCAGTTTAAGAATCAGAAGTAGAAATTCTGATGATGAAGAATGGGAACTCATCCATTGTTTTGCTGGCTGGATTGTTGGTGCTGAGCAAGCAGAAAGAGAAGATCCCAGATCAGGAAAGTCAAATTTTGCACAGCCATAGCTTTATATATACAAGCTGAATCTTGGAATGAGAGAATTTTGTGGTGCCTTTCCATCAGCATTTTGTCCTTGTTGGTCTACAATGGTAGACCTTAAATTTGAATTTATAATCTCCAGCAATTTTTTTTTTTTTTTCCAGTTGGTGATTTAAAACATCTTATTTTCTAAAATGGCGTTTCTAGATGACACCTATTAGATTATGTCAGCCTAGGGGGTGTTATCAACATCAGTATTATTTTGACTTGAAACAAAGCAGGATGGTAGCTTACAAGAGTGGGTTTTGCCAAAAGATGAATAGATTTTCTATTGCTTCAAGCCCCCCAAGATGTCCAGCTGGCAACAGTGTTTGCATTTTCTCTCTTCAGCTATTAAACTTGCTGAATTTGGACCTCAGCTACAGCAAACCAGACTATTCCACCACTGCACTAAGACAATGTAAAACCACACTAGCTGAGAATGTGTAATCATGGTGTATCAGAGGCCTTGCTCAACTTTTGACAAGATTAAGATGTCCTCCAAAAACTGTACGTGCATTTGAAAAAGAGAGGCTGTCTGAATTCTCTCTTTTATACTGCCAATATTTTTGACCAATCATGTTTTGGGGAAAAACCCCAGCTATTTGTGTGTCCTATCCTCTCCGGAACTTTTTTATAAAAATAGATCAAACTAGAAAAGACTGCTGAATAAGTAAGATCTGGGTTTTATTTCTTCCACTATCACTCCCAGTGAGCTTTAGCACATGGAAGTTGGGCCTTCTTTTAAACCCTGTACATTTTTGTGAACAATATGCAGTTAATTGTCCCTCTTCTCCTATGCTGATAATTTGGAACAAATCAAAGAAGCATCCTCACAAGTCAAATATTAATGAGTTAATTTCTTGTACTTTTGACCTCCTCTTCTTCAGTTTCTTACCTTCAGTAAATAGAAGTCAATCTCTTTCCTTGCCTAATTAGACAATTTTATATTAAATGCAGCAAGACCTGAGCTACTTGCTAGCGATCAGGTGACTGACATTTAATGTCCACTCTTTTTTTAAGAGCCTCCCTGAACCAATTTACAGAATGCTGCATGTGATGCTACAAGCATGAGAGATGTGCCTCCAGTGAGGCACATCTAGTTGACTTGAATTAATGGAATATTCTATCTATTTTATTTTATTCTGCCCTTACACCTGAGAGCTGGTATTTTCAAACTGTTCCATCTATAATAACAGGGGAAATAAATATTTGGGGTATATCTTTAATATTATTAGAAAATAACATGGAGAGTTTTGCTTTGTATAGCCTACACAAGTAGTGAAGTGCAGCTCTGTAAACAAAATTAAAAAAATAATTTGGATCTGTCAATCTAACCTAGAAGGAATGATTAAAATAAAGCAGCTGTAAATTACAGTAATGTACAAGACATCACATTTGAAAGGCATAGAGCATTTGGAGAAGTAATGTTTCAGTAAAGTGTGAAATTCCAGCATTATCACAGAATTCTGTGGCTGACATAATAGCTAAGGCTGAAATAAGTGACTTAGCTTCATAGAATAATCATGTTTTTGGAAATATCCCACATCCATTTCTGCTAAATATGTTTATATCAGTAAAATTTCTCCTTTTGAATACCAGTACACATTCTGAGCAAGCGTTTGCTCTTTTTTAAGGTGTCACAGGTGTATACTCTAAGGCACTCTTTGATGAAAATAATCTATGCATCAGACCTGCATGAAGCTAATCCATATATCTGAGTTGCTGACAAACCCAGGAAAAAAGGTAAAATGGTAAAAGCATATTGATTTGATTAGAAAATGATCTAATATTTAATTTACTTTAAAGCTCAGGCACTGGTTTTTACTAGCAGCTCCCAAATGAACATGGAGAGGCCTTGGCAAAGGTTCTCACAGCCACAGAGGTAGGAGGAATGGAGCCTGCTTGAATCAGTGCCATAAACTGGCCAGGGCTTTTCAAACTTGTGCCCTACCATTTGAATTGTAGCTGAAATGGAAACTGTACCATCTGGTTTTGTGCAGACATACTTCTGATATTTAGAAATATATAACTATATTCCTTGTGTGGCTCATAGCTGCAGAATACATCCTACTATGTGGACAAATGCAGAGCACACTGATTTTTTTTTTTTTTGGTTACAGTGGTGTAGTCGAACCTGCTGTGCAGCTCACACTGCCTTTCTTTACTGATGGACAATGCCAAGGCAACTTACTGAACAAAGTGCCATCCCCCTCTGTTCCTGCATGTTTTAAACATATGTTAGAAAATGACCTAATGATATCATATTATTGAATGACCTAATGATATCATATTATTGAAATACTTTTGAAGGTTTCTTTAGTTCCCTTTGCATGTAGAAGAAATTCATAGTAAGTCAAAGGTACTTTTCTAATCAATTCACATAAAAAGGTTTTACAGTTATGCAGCAATTAGATATTTAATTACTTTCACTTATAAAATCCCATTGTTATATATGTACTACATGGCAGCAGTTTCCACAACTAGCAAGTATGGGGGTATTGAAACACATCTTTAAAAAAAAATATTTTACTCTCCTTTGTTACTAATTTGTTCAGTGTTATCTTGCATTTCTGAGAGGAAGCACAAAGGATCTATGGCTTTGAGTAATATGCTTATAGCTTTTCCCAGTCTAAAAAGAGCTTGTAAAATTAACCATGGGTGTTAGTAACCTTTCTTTTTACGCTGGAATTTTATCTAAACCTTTCCCAGAGCTGTTCTAAAACTGTCACTCTATTGATTGGTGTTCCAGGACTTAACTGGACAACAACTATTTAATATATAGCTCAGTGGTAGAGAATTCAGCCAGGATGGAGGTTCAGTTTCTCTTCAGTCCAAAGGAATTACCAGGCAGTTTAGTGGTCTGACCCTTGCTGGGTCAAGGAGAGCAAGTGGGTATAAGGATGGTGTTATGCTTTACAGTGTGGGCATTCACTTGACAGGAAAAGGGAAAGTTTCACTCCTTCTGCAGTAAGCATTTAGGCATTATTGCAGTAAAGGCTGGAGGTTTCAGTATAACCATGCTAGAGGTGCCTGACTAAAGGGAGGATTTAAGGCTGTAAATCACCAATGGCACTATGTAACTAATCTGCAGAGAGAGGTAGAGCTCGGGACATGTTTTCTACAGTCTTTGCTCGGGCAACTTACGCAGGCAATTCTTTAGCATCCAGGTCTTATCCTGTGTTGAATAGAGTCGGAGTGCGTTGCTCAGACAAGGCACTGGAGGCAAGGTGTTTTGCTGCATGTTAACCTGGTGCTGTTCTTCTGTCACAGTTCTCTGTTTATGGGTGTATTGGTAAACACCAGAGCACATGATGCCATGTACAGCTGTACCCTTATTACTGCTTTCTGTCTGGAAAGCCAGCTGTGATTTTTAAGAAGGACAAGAAAGGGAAGCCTCTAACAAATCTAGGAAAGACAAGAGGGTGTTTTGGAATATTTATTTGTAGAGGCTCAGGGGAGGGTAAGAATAAGAACTACCAGTAGTAATCTTCACAGTTGCTTAGATCCCTGTGAGTAATCCAGGTTCAGCAAGATAGAGCTATGGCTCCCTTTGGAGAACCGAAGGGTACTCTGGGGAAACATATATTGTAGGCAGTTCCTAGAAGCTATTTCCAACAAGTCACACTTTTTGTATGAGATCTGATGTTTTTAATGCCTTGTTTTTATTTGGGGGGGAGGTTTTACTGTTTGTTGTTGTTTGTTTTTTCCCCTTTTTCACACATCAGAATAATAGTAGTAATAATAATAATATATACTAAAACTGGCAGTGTGGTGCAGTCCCGAAAGATGCTTGTCTTTGGGTTGGGTGTGAAAGCAGTATCACACTAAGCAAGTGTATTTGTTTTGGGGAACATAGTGTGGTGTAGAGCAGTGCTCCGCATTGCTGGGAACCAGTCTTTGCCTGCCTGTCACTCTGCAGTTAAGAGTCATGTAATTTGTTCTGCAGTTTTCAAGTCCTGAAAGTATGACCTTTATGTGTATTTACCTTGCTTTACTGCAACAGTACCATAACTCAGGGAAAAAGTATGACCCCTCCATCCTAAGTAGAGAACAGACAGATGGTCCCTGCCCTGAAGAGCTTACAGTCTGTTTTCTAAGCCTGATCTAGTATTTCTAAAACACTTAAGTGAAATACTTTGTCACACTATTTAGCAAGCAATGTCTCCTGCCAGCAGCTCTGCCAGTTCCCCCTATCCAGGGGGCAGGCAGCTGCAGTGGGCTTGCTAAGCCTGCCCAAATCTGCCTGGCTGGCTGGAGCTATGCCACGAGGAGCAGCTGCCTCCAGCTCTTCCTTGTGCTCTCAGCTGTGCTTCCCTGAACAGCAATGCTCCAAGCACCTGGGGATGTCTCATGTCCCTTGTATCCCGCAGGCCAGAGTGGGCAGGAGGGCAGGGTTTGGCTTTGATGCCTGGCTTCAGCAGGATTCACTTTCTGCGGACCTTGAAGTCATTCAGCTTGAGGGTATTTAGACTTTCCTATTCTAACTAATCCATGGTATTGAAACAAAAAAGTAACCTCGTTCCTTTATGCAATAAATACTATAATTCTATTTGAAGTCATAGAGAATTAAACATCTTTTGGGGCTACAAAGTGGCTGCATGACAAAAAAATAGGAGAGGACAGTAAGAATTGTATTTTGCTTCCTCTGTACAAAACATTTTGCCCTTCTTTCTGTCTCTTAGTAGAACATGGTGAGCATTTCAAAACTACATCTGTTTTGTCATCATACCACGAGTAACTTGTGTTTTGTTGCTTGTGGAAAAGAAAAATACTGCCTTGGCTTGGTCTATATGTCCACATCCTGAACTGTGTTTGCACATCCAGTGACAGATGATTCAGATGTAGACTCTGTAATTCCCCTGCTTTCCTTGGTCTTGCTAAAAGGCTGCCACAGAAAGCATTAACTAAAATGTAAAACAGCAGAAGCCTGAGAAGCATCTATTCCTAATGGATGGAATAGTCTTTAAATTAGTTATGCTAAGCAACTTGAGCTTTGGTATTATTAACAAATTCATTTAATTGTAGTAAATAATGAGGATTATTGAAATGATGACCTTCATCTTCTGCAGAGATACTAAGTTGTGCCGAGTTTGCTTCATAGGTGCTAAATCAGTGCAGATCAATGAGTGGCAGTGGCCAGACATAACAATATATTTACATTACTGAAAAACAGTAGAGGATGGGAAGACAGTTAAAACATGCTGTGAGGATCTGAGGAAGAAAGGGAACATTCTCTGCCACAGGAAAAAAGTGGAAAGGGATTACAACTAAAAGCAGGAAAGTGCCAGTATGTGTTGCTCATGCAAACGTACAGTGACCAACAAGAATAGCTTCTGACCCCAAACTGGTTAGTCACAGCAGTCATTCAGGAGCATTTCTTGAGCTTAAGAGGAGTGGGGAGCATGGGGAGTTCGAATCCGTTGCCACCATTTTCTGAAACTTGATTAGAAAGGCAAAACTAAAACAGTAGCAGACTATGGAAAGTCTTGGAATATGCCAGAATCTTTATCATGCAGTTGTACAAATGCCTGTCTGTAGGGCATCGGATGACAAAAATGGATGGGCTTGAAAAGATACTGTCCAGTGGCCAAGCTATTCTAGGGCTGTACAGTTCTGGCTATACAACTTGCACTTTTTTTGCTATAATGTCCAAGATTGCCTCCTAGAGGGAAAATGCCTGACCAGGTAGTGTATTTAGTCTTTAAAGCTCTAGCTGTATTAAATACCGGTGTTCACCCACAGCATCATAATGTATAGCCAAAATGTGGAAATACTGGCTTACGGGGAGCTGGACTGTGTCTGTAAGCAGTTTGCTTGCAAAGACACACTGTTCAGATATATATATTGTGATCAGATAACTGATGAAAAAATGTTGCCCCTAATTTCTCTTCCCCTCTCTCTCGGGGTTTGGTGTTTTTTTAATTCCATCTGTAGCACACTTAGCAGCCCACATGCCACATGTGACTGTTTGCAATTGCCCACCTTCCCTGTAAAACATTGCTATGATTTCTGGCCAAATAAGAGCCAAGTGTGCCTATCTGTGGAGGGGGAAGGAAAAAAAAATAGTTTCCTTAGGGAACTGCTAATTGCAAGCTTCCCATGCACTGTTTGTGGGATGGAGCAGTATGATGCAAGTTCCCCTTGCCTTGGGCCTGCCTGCTGAAGGACTATTTCCAGCCCAGTGGGGAATGCAGAAAGGAAATGTGGGAAAATGTCATTGCCTATACCCTGCAGTGTCCAGGAATGATGGGCTGCTTAGATCAGAGTCACCTCTGATGTTTCTTCCTGACCTCTAAATGAAGAACCTAACTGGGGAGCTAACCCCTGCCATTGGAGGAGTAGCACTACCTCTGTGTAGAATATGAGCTATTCTTCATCCATTGCTATAGTAACAAGCTGTAGGAATTTTCTCTGCTATAATTAATTTTCAAAAATTATCTTGCTGTAATAAAAGCTGGACCAGCAAGCACATGCCTAAGTAGGCTTGCACATTGTTTCCCTTCTACTAAAACCACCAAGATCACTGCAGTAGACATCAGTGAATAAAGAGCTTTGCTGCTGGGTGAGTTAAGCTCCCCAAGTTTCCCATGTTCCCCGATTAATAAAGCTTAAAGCATTTTAAAACAACAACAAAACACAAAAAACCCACAAAAAAAATAACAACAAACAAACAAATCAAAAACCCAACCACCACCAAAAAAACAAGCCCCAAACAAACTAAAACCAACCAAACAGAACTGTTGACCTTGGCTGGCTTTGGCAGAATCTGCATAATATATGCTGGACCTAGGGTGGTTATTTTTGGGAAGGAATAGAGAAAGCCAAGCAAGAACTGATAATTCTTTCTATGAAAAAGACTTTGAGAAAGATGTTATGAAACATTTCCTGGCAGTTGCAAATTGGGGGCATGCTGGAGCTTCTTCTGCTTTAGTTAAGTGCCTAAGGCAGAAATTTGTTTGCGTGCATAAACTGAATGTTAGAGAAAGAAGCTATGAACTATCCACTAGCAATACACGAGGCACTAGCAATTAATATGTCAAACCTGACTTGTAGTGAATCTGCTGCACTGCCTGCGATATCTCCGTAGATATGCTTGGTCTTGTCAGTGATCAAAATAAACCTTTTGATGAGTATAAGGAAAACCTATGAATAAGGAAGGGCTTCATGTTGTACAGGAAGTGCAGCTACAAGAATTAAATAGCTATTTCTGCCCGGTGAGGTTTAACAGTTTAAGATGTAATCAGCAATCGTATGTCATTTGAGCTGGTGTCTGTACACATTAAAGCAGGATCCTGGAAGCACTCCAGAGCAGTGGCAGAAGTCAATGGAAATGATTATACATTTGAAGACTGAGCATAGGAGCCCCAATTATCCCAGGACCTCATTGTGTTAGGTTCTATATAAATGCAAAACCTAGAGGCACTTTCTGATGAGAAGTTCACTGTGTTCATATTGTGATATAATAGACAAATCCAGTTTGTAATGCAGCGTGACTGCTTTTATGATTTATTTAGTATTTACGCTGTGATGACAAGCTGGTTGACCCTCACTTTTCCATGCGGTTGGAAAACACAGAAAGAGTGATAATTCTGTCCCAAGAAGCTTATGGTGCAAAAGGTGTAGTAAGAATGCAAGAAAAACAAGGAAGATGGAGTAGACTGAAGAAAGAATTGGTGCAACCAGCTGGAAAGGATCTCATGTCAGTGCAATTTTAAGAAAGGTTTGGATTGGGTTCTGCACCCTTAAGTCATGTGAGCAGTTTGTACAGAGCAGCTGGTGCAAGCCAGTGTGAAACCATTTCCTGTCCACAAACTGTTGTGACCTTTATATTGCACCTGATGAAGGCTGTTGACGTCCACATGAGCAGAATCAGGCATAAAACTTGGACCAGTTCTTCTCAGTAGAAGCTGGAAGTGTTTCATTAGAAAATTACTTAAAAGGAAAGCAAGAAGTCCAAGCCCCGTATTATTGCTGTTACTATGCTAGGCAAGATACTAAGTTAGAGAACCACACTATTATAGTATCTATAAACAATTAAAATAAATATTCTCCTTTTGGTTTGTTTTAGATTGCCTGATAATGAATTATTAATTGCTTTATAAATAACTCACGTGCTTTCCTGAAACCAGTTTTGTGTTGTCCTAATGGCTTTGGCTACAAAATGAGATCACCAGCTAAATGATTGCCTAAACACACGGACCTGTAGTGATCCTTTAGGAAGTGCTGTGTTACCCTGGACTGAAAGGTTTTACTACTCTACTATCTGGTGCACAGTAAGATTTATATATGGTACTGGATGTTTATACTGCATAAAATCATCATAATGAAATTCTACATACAAATATTAATTTATCTGATGTCAATACTGCATGACAGGTTCAGGAACAATTTTTAAAATTTTTTTTTATGCCTTTTTAATAACCTGGTTCAGCAACCTACTGTGAAGGCATTTAAGTCCCACTGAGGTGGATGCCAAAGCTGCATAAATGTGATATATATCAGCTGAGGATTTGTCCCAGTGGGACTTAAGATATAGTTATATACTTTCCTGAGTTGAGACCACAGAGGATTGCATTCATCTCATTAAGGTGGTTAAGAGCACATAAAATACTTTGAGGGGGTTCAAGGGGAGGTAGGGTTGGTGATGGCTGTTGTTAATAATTTAGGAAAAAAAAAATAGAAGCACACATAAATACTGAAACAGACTTAGCCTTCAGAGAGAAAACCTTTTACTAATTAAACTTTTGCTAAGGATCTCAAACATGTCCTGTGATAAATCTTTTCTCCCCACTTTCTAATTTAGTGGTCTATGAAGCAATTACAATTCAGAATCATAATATCATTTAATAGAGTGTAGCATGTTGTTGGCTTTTGTTCACTCTTGACAGTGTATTTTTAATTAATCATTATTGGGTTTTGTTATTTATAACATGGAAGCTAGAGGTCACCGAATGCAGTCTATTCTGCTATTATGTGTTTATTTGTTTAAATCTACCTATCCTGCCTTGCTTTCTGCATTGAAACTGGAGCCTGACAGCAGAGCATTTAAAATGTGGTTTTATGTGGTAGATGATAATACAGGAACTATTTGAGAGAGGAAAAAAACCCAACATATTTCTACAGTTTACAGCAACAAACATACTTCCTTTTATTCCATTTTTATTTTATGAGATCTTAATATTTCTGTGAAATGTGATAAGTGAAAACCTGTTTCAGTTGTCAGCACAGGTTTGTTTCCTGTTGCCTGTATGGGTTGCAGGTGTTCACTGCCTATCTGCTCTATCCTGAAGAAGATGGCAAGGACTGCCAGCCTGTCCTGTACACCATCCTCGTGTCTCTGAAACTTGTGATGCTTATTTGATCTTGGCTTAGTTGGAATTCCTAGAAACTTTCAGACAGCTTAGCAGACCTGGAGAAAAGCTGAATTTTAAAGTTTGACCTGTTGTCCTTAGGCAGTAAATAGTATCCTATATGTAAGAGACTTTCCATGTGGCCTTAACTTATATAAAGAGGCTACTTCAGAAGTGACTTAGAAGTAAAATTCATCAGTCAAAGAAATGAGTGCCTTCCTTTCAGGGAACCCTCCATGTTCTGAGGGTGTTTTGTTGCTCAAAGTGGCAGCAATATTGAGCAAATATGTCTTGATCCTGCTGACTAACCTTTTCATCCTCCAAATGTTTTGATAAGAACTGAGATTAATTATTTCAGTCTAAAATAATTTAACTTTTATTATAAAAAGTCACAAGCCTGTGAGCGAGAATCTGTCAGTGAAATAATGCCTTTACTCCTGTAAGTGTCTGCTAACTATTCTTTCAGCAATATATTACTTTTCATGTCTGTTGAACAGATGCAGAAAGATGTCTGCATGATTTATAGGCTACTTGCCTGACAGTCCTGGGATACTTAGTTGGTTTTATACATTGTTGTCGTACCAGTTTGTGAATATATTATCAGTTGTTGAAGTCTCTCTTCTCTTCTTGGATTTTAATGTTGTGAAGCTTCTGAAAGGACGAAGAGGAATACAACGCTGAAGGGAGTCAGAGCAGCATTGTCAAAAATGTCAAGATGACATAGTTCTGTTTTCAAAAACAGCTTAGCTTGCTAGGTGTCTGGAGACAAATACATTTCCAAAATCAGATTCCTGAACACCTAAATCATTCTTGACAGAGTTTAAAGCTTCTGCATTTTCAATGCACCCTTTTTCATCCCCCCTTCTTCCTTTCAGAGTAACTCTAGCTCTTTGAACAGCTAATCCATATAAAATCTCATTGACTTCAGTGGAATTTATTTTCTTGTGTAATTAGATATGTAATGAAGCATTATGAAGAGCAAAGTCTAACATACCACATGCAGCAAGAAATACTTTCTTTGGCTATGAGGTTACCTCATGAATTTCATGCAGATAACATTTAATTGTAGTTAATATAAATGTAATAATAATTTCTGAAGCATGCTCTTTGCTGACTTGGCTTCTGTTGAGTGTAATGGGAAGGTTGACCATTATTATGGTGCTCAGTTACCTCTGAGTATTTGTGAATGGTGGGTTACCCATGCCACACACACCCTCCCCAGGCCTTCAGCACTTTGATAGACCACTTACAGCACCTTCCAAACATAGCAGCAGTATTGCTCTTAGACTAGCTTGGAGAATCTGACGGCTACTTTTGCTCTGCAAACAGCCCTAACCACGGTAGTACTGTGGCAATGATGTGCAGAGCCGCTGGGGTGTCTCTCCTGCACCCTTCCTAATCCGATGGAGTGCGGGAGTGTTTGATATCTAGGCATCGAGAGCAAAATTAGTAATATCTGAGACATTAGAGAATTGTTCTTAAATTTGAAAGTGATTACTAGAATGGAGATTATTTCTTGCTGAAACAGTCAAAATTATTTATAGAAGTGGCTGGAGGAGGAGTAGGAAATGATGGCAAGCACAGAGCTGCAGTGTTACGGCTCAACAATTAAAGGAAGGGTCAATAAATGCAAAAATTACCCTAGCAGTGCAGGGTTTTCTGCAGCATAAAAATATTTATGAAAGGCTTGTGTATCTTCAGGTTGATGGAGTTAATGTGTTTGCATAATACGAGTAATATATTTTTGCAGCTGCTTGTATTTAATATTCAACAATAGGCTTTTAGTTGCGTATGTTCTGAACAGCATAAGGAAGTGTCCAGGCCTGTTGGGTAGCGCAGCTGGGCACCTGCTGCTAAGGAGTGTTACAGTCTTTGGTGGTTTTCACTGCTGAGTTCTGGTAGCTCCAAGGCCACCTGTAAATCTGAAGGCAGCCCTGTGCTCTCCAGTGTCCTGGGGCTGCCTCCACCCTGAGACACATCACCCAGCATACCGGGCTGTGCTGGTGCAGGAGGCTGATCAGGCAGCACCGTAGGGCTTGGCACCACGGCAGCCAGGCTGCCTGAGAGAGTTCTGCTCTTGGGGAGAAATGGGGGTCTTGAGTTAACCTGATTTCATATACGTACCCAAATGTTATCACAGTTTATTCCAGTTTAAAAGGCAAGTCTATGTTATTTTTGAATCTCAGTAAAATATCACTTTCATTTTCAGCATCTGGAAGATGTCAGATTAAAATGCTGTTAGATGCAGGAAAAAAAGTAGAGTTTATCTAAAATTATGTATACTTTTATTCTAGAAATAATGTTATTCTCACTTTTTAAAATTTAATTGTCATTCCTCAATGCATTATAATTCATTGTGTAGCGAGCACAACTCACATGATACTATATTTGTATCTTCCTTGTACTTCTCATGCAGTAATTTACTCTTAATGAATTACAATTAATGCAATTGTTAGAAGCTGACATTTAAGGGTATACTTTAAACTAAAGTTTATTTCTTCAGAGTATTTTGCTCAAGGTCTCAAATGGTCACAGAGAGGAAGAAGTAAAGGTCATGAATACAACTTAAAAATCCCCGTGGTTTTGAATCTTTGTCGATGCTTGTGGTGAAGGCTTTCCTCTCTTTGTAAAGCTCTGCCCGTGGGTATGTCAGCAGGAGCGGTGCCCCCCAGCCCCGCCGCTCGCCTGTGCTGCCTGGATGTCACAGTGGTTCCCGTCAGTGCTGCGTGTCTGCTGGAGCGCCCTTAATGGGACTGGACTGCTGCCGTGCGTGCTGGTCTGACTCTGTCAAGATCAAATGGGGGGATCTGAAGAAAGGCTGTCAGGGTACAATAGACCTGCCAAGGGAGCGGCGCCAAGGTTGGGTCCGCTGTGTTTTCTAAGGGCATTTTCTAAAGTGAGGGCTGTGATTGTTATCATTTTTTTTTGTTGTTTTTTTTTTGTTTATTTTTTTTTGAGAGAGAGAAAAAATACATTTATGAAAGAAAGAGGAAGGCAAAGACCTATTTCATTCCTGATGAACCATCCTATCTGACAGAGTATGGATTTTTTTTTTTGCATCTGTACGCAGAGGTGGGAAAGAGAGTAATTAAAACTCCCCCTGCTCTGGGAGGGCAGCGAGAGCCCCAAGGAAACCCTAATGGAACAAAACACATGGGCACAAGCTATTTCCATTATTTTACTGTAACTTGACTGGCATTTCACTCCAGCACTGCCAGTCCACGTCTGATGGTTTAGAGGAGATCTCCAGACAAAACAGGATACTGCTCTGACTTTATACTTGTTCTTTCTCTAAACTGGAAGTGAACAACTCAGATTTCATTGAAGTGTAAAATAACCTGGTCAGCCTTTATTTTATTTCAAGCATTTATTTCTTGTATTCCCAGCCCTTGTTTAGGTGTCTAGAAAGGATCAACTGATGAGATCAGGGACTTTTCAGACGTAATAGGACCAAGATTAATCATCTATAACTGTTAGAAAAGAATGAGTTGTTAATTTTCTCTATTATGTCAAGTAAAAGTTATTTTTTTGAGCACAATGGAAGTAATTTGAAACCATGGGAAAGTTTTCCAAAGCTATGAAATTAGACATAAAGTGGAGGACTGACTTAAAATGAAAATACACTTTAGGAAAAAAAATAATCCAAAGGCACAAGTTGAATGTGAAAATAGAATGGCTGTTTGATCTGAAGTGAATTTAATGCTTTTGAGCAATGAATCTACAGTCATTGGAATATTGTAGTGGTCAAGTACAGATTTCAGCTATGTAAGAGTGTTGCAGAGTCTGCTATTTTAATAGATGTAGAAAATTAGTAGGCAAAAATAGTAAGACAGCGTGACTGGATTTTTGAATTCAATATTTTTGACAATACTATTTGTAAGAATGAAATGTGAAAGCCCAGTAAGTGTGCTTAGCAACTCCAGTGCATGACATATTCAATGTCATGGCAGAATCATAAGCCGAGTGAAGGATCTTCTCCAAAATTGTAGATATTGCCTTCCTTCTCTGACAATATACCAAATACCTCCTTGCTAAAACCTTCCAGCTCAGCTCCTCAGCTTCAGCTGCTGTTTCATTCTGTTCAAAAACAAACAAACAAAAAATAAAAGGAAAAAACCAAACACTGTCTCCAAGCCTCCTAAAATAGATTTTATTGAGGCAAGTGGGATTTACTCAATGCAAGAGGTATTTACCTTGTAAACCACTGTCTGAATCGTGCCTCTGCTTGCTCTTGCCCTGGGTGTCTTGAGCAGAATGTAATGATGTCCTTGAGGCTGTCCATGAGGATGCTGACTGGGAAAAACAGTGGAAGTAGCAGAGAGTGCGTGATGGGGAAGCTGTGACAGGTTGCCCTTGGAAGTGAACTGGTCTCGCTTTTGGGTGCAGGAGCCATACCAAGCCTATCCTGATAGCGTCATTCCTTTATGTGGTACTGAAATCAACACTGCAAGTCTAGTGAGAGGGAAGTTTCTGGAATTTTTTAAAGCTTAAGTTGCCCAGATTCTGCTTTCCAAGATACAGGAGATAATCTCTGTGGTGTTGGGTCTTAGCGTGTACTGAAATGCACTATAAAAAAATTCAATCTTTTTGTGAATACTGACCACTGGATCTCATCTGTCAGAATATTGCCGCCATTTTTTTTTTTCCCCCCTATGAGCTTTTGTCACTCTAGTTTTAGACACTACTCACTTAAAATATCCTGAATGATAAAAGCAAGATGCTTGGTTTGCACTCTCTCCTTGCTCATCATCACCTACAGTTGCTTCAGTTTGGAAAAGTACATTAAACTTATTGACAGTATTCCTTTTTACTGTGTTTGATGTGTCTAATGATAAAAGCTGCTCCACTCTCACTAGGTTAAATGGATTCATAGTCTTTGTTACTTCTCTTATAGCCTAAAAGATGAAATAAGTAGGCGATAAATAATGAAGGCCAGCAAATGAGGAGGCTGAGATGGTTTGCCAGCCTAAGTCGTAACCTTTCAGGTATTGTGAACTTAAGGAAAGGCTAATAGAAAGAGGGTTTCCTGTTTCTCCTGTTGTGAAGTCTTTCCAGACCTAGGATGGGAGGTTATTTTCAAAACTGAATATGATTTGTGCTGTGTGATTCCAGGGGTCAGAGTTCAGCATTCTTTAATAGCCAAATTTTCCACTGACCTCAAAGAGAGCTTTGTTGTAAAAAGAACTGTGGGATTCAGTTCATGGTGATTTTTGTTCTTTTTTAATATGGAAAAGTCTTGGCTGGCTAACACTGCATTCTGCTGAAATACTGGTTCATCATTTACAGAGTAAATGTACTGTTTAATATTAAAGAAATGATTCAGTCTTTTAGTGGCAAAGTTCTTTCAGGTTATTAAACTAGCATTATTATTTCTGTCCTACTGGTGTCACAAATGAAGTTCTGCAGGATGGTCGTGACCAATTAGTAATAGGCTGATCCTTAAAAAGGCTCATTTTAATCACTTCTTACTGTCTAGTTTTCAGTTTTTCAGTGCTAAAGGAAGCTTTGACACCAAATCACTGAGCATTTTTCAATTTTTAAAAAATACTGCTAAGCAGGGTTCTTATCAATAGTAAGGTCTCCGATATTGTCTATTCCTTATGCCTTAATTTAGTATCTTACATACATGATTATATTTTTTCCCAGGATTTCCAAACCTTTCCTTCCCTATGCAGTATTTTCCACACCCATTGTAGGGTTTCAGAAGGAATATTTCTCTCCGTTCTATTTAAATTTAATTGGTGATGTGTGTGATGCATGGTGACACATACGGGTGACTCCAGCTGAAAGGGGACCTGGTAACATTTGGGAAAGGCTCTTACGAGTTTGTAATCGACATAGACAAGACAGGCCTAAGAATGTATCTGCACCGTGGGAGGTGAATCAACTGAAAAGAGAATCAGGTTAAATTGGATAGCTGTATTAATATATATTAATACAGCTATATTAATATATTTAACATGATAACTGTGTAGTACTGTGCTTTATTATTTTTGAATACTTTACAATACTTGTTAAAATAAGTTGCTTTTCTACAAATTTACATCATGATTACTAGCAAATGTAGTGGCGTGCATCATATCAGAATATGAAGAGAAAACCAAGGTGGAGGTACCTGTCAGATTTCAAAATACTATTTTAATTCAGAAGAAGGGGCTTGACTGATGTTAAGGGCTGTTAGTGGAATGAGAAAGGCTATTCATCTTGCTTTCTGAATCCAGAAATTAGCCAGGCTCCCTCCTCTTACAGCTGTGACAAATGTTTCTTGCAGCAACGCCAGTAGGAATAATCTATTTACAGATAATGTGAAAAATGAAAGATGATAAATCATTTTTGATAGTAGAGCCAGAGAAATTTTAAGCCAAAAGTGAAAATGGGTATCTATGATGGTTCCAAGGAAGCTTTTAATAGCTGTCTGTTCCATTTTCCCCCTGCTGTCTAGAATATATGATGCTGTAAAAACATGCACTTTTTTTTTGTGTGTGACAGAAGTGTCATTCAGAATTAAGTGTTTTCAGTATTTGTTAGCAAAAGCACGTGTGGTAGTAAGACTGGCCAGCGGCTGGAGCCTTCATTTCCTAACACCTTCATCCTTTTGGTGACAGACTTGATTGTTTTACACACCACGTATCCATTCTCTGTATCTATTCAAGTGATACCTTTATTCCCTTGATGATAGCATTTTGGTCTCTGCTTTATTAAGAATTTTTTGCGTATTACATTCAATACAAGCGTTAACGTAATCCTAAAGCAGGATAATTTTTTAAGGGGGCTCATAAAAATTTAACTTGCTTCAGTCTGTAACCTCAGCCATCTCCCTCCCTGAGGTGTGATAAACCTCCTGCTTCTGTTCTGCCCTGGGAGAGCTGCGTTCAACTTCCACAAAAGTATTAAATAGCCTGTGTGTACTGCTGCTTGGGCTGCCACTTCCACTAAATGCTTTTCCTATTTTCCTGTTGCTTTTGCTATGGTAGATTGCCTGCAAGGCTTCATTCTGAATCTGGGCCTTTAGCCAAAATAAAAGCCAAAGACACATCAAAGGAATTGCTCAGAGGATCACCAATTAAATTTAAACAGAACAGAGAGAAATATTCCTTCTGAAACCCTATGCTGGGTGTGGAAAATACTCTGTAGAGAAGGAAAGATTTGGAAATCCCTAGAAAAAAGTGTTTGTGTCAGACATGGTCCCTGAGATTAGAAAAAGGGCATCTTGGCAGCAGTATGCTGCAAAAAGGCCTTCAACCATTAAAACCTGATTAATAGAAAAGATGAAAATTGCAAAAGGAAGTGGAATGTATGTTGTGAATAATCCAAAGCCTTCTCAGGTGGCTGGCATTGACAAGAAAGTTTGAGAAATGCAAGAGTTGGTTTTGTAGAGCTTGATTGAGAACCAGTTTGGTCTTGGAGCGGAACTCTCAAAGGAGTTTGTGGAAGAGAAATTAAAAGGAAAATGAAATGGGCAAAATTCATCTGATGAACTTGGTGCTTCAGTTGCTCCTGTGCATCCTCTGCTGTCAAACCTGGGCAGTACTGGAAGCTTGCAGGGGTGTGAGGCCCAGAAAAGGCTTTAAAGCCGTGGTTGTAGCCTGCTGAGAACGTGGCTGTATCGAGGGAAAGGATGGGAGCACGGTGTTTGTTGTATGCTCCTCCGAAATAAACAATCACAGCAAAAGTGTATGTCACCTGCCCAGGAGAACAGAGAAGGGGAATCTGATGAGTTTAAAAGCAGAAACAGAATATTTTATTTATTTTTTTCCATTTGGAATATTCTGTGTTGTGGTGTTCTCACTGACTCTGTTTTTTAATTATTTTTTTGTGAGTGGGGCTGAGCAGGAAATTAGTAATAAAATATATCTACAATCACTTGGCTCTTGCATTGTGTAAATAAATTTCCAGCACCCTAGTGAAGAAGCCTGGCTGGTTATAGAGTAGTATTATTCAGTGTAGATAAAGGTGATAACTTTCAGAGGCTCTGGTGTAAGCCGACACTTGAGCTATACACTGGCTTGTTTTGTTCAGTGCTGATATGCTGGTGATGGTCAGCAGACTGGGATCTGTCAGACTTCTTGGCTCTGAGAGATTACTGAACATCATGAGCACCTGGAACAAAAAATGTGGGTTGCATGCTGAATGATAGACAAATCTCATCTCTGCTTGCAGAGTGGGAATTTTAACAAGCTCAGGATCTGCTCCTTCAAGAGGAGGTATGAATTACGTCTTGAAAAGTGTTACGAAATGAATCTGCCCACCAATGAGATTGTCTCCTCTTCATTATTGTCTTTATTGAACTGTCCTGTCACCCTTGTCATCTATCACCTGCATAGGAAACACTACCCCAGATCAAACTGTTGACTGCAAACAAATTATCAGGCAAGTATGTGTGAAAAGTAAATACAAAAGACTGTGAACATTAATCTTGATTTTGAACGTGTCTAAATATTTGTGAAACACTTTTTCTAATTATATTCAGAGTGCTGGTGGAAATATAAAAGGCTCCTGAAATTACTCAGCAGATAGTTTGATATCTACAGACTCTGCTTCTACCTTTTCTTTTGTTCATCCATCAGTTCATAAAAATTACTGTTCTCTGTTCAGATTTTTTCAGATGTTTCTGTTTCATATCTAAATTTTAATGTTTATGTCTCTCCTCTGGAGAGTACAGAGTCCCTGATATCTTAACCAACTGGCACGCTTTGATGTGTGAGGGTGTAACATTTTTCTGCAGTATTAACAGCAGTGTATTTATTAACCCCACCGAGGGGGGTTTGGCTCTACATAGCACTAAAGCACAGAGAAATAATCTTCCCATGTATACAGAGATTGGTTCTTGTACAGGGTACTCTCTTTTCTAGTGAGCCTAGAAGAAGCAGCTTTTACCAGGTAATAATGTATTGTCTTCAGACAGTCTACTTATGAGATTAAATTGAAGTGAAACTGCACTTAATTTATACAATTCATGTTTATTTGGAGGCAGTTTTTAACCATGATAATATAAAAATTTGTGTTGGTTTACTATTCAACATGTTCTGTGAATTCAATTCTGTGCTCTAGCCACAGACTGGGTTTGCTCTAGTGCTTAAGGCTGGCAGATTTGCCTTAAAGCACTGTCTCTGGGGAAATGACCCCAGCTCTTTGCTCAGCTCCAGACTTCCTAGGGGAACACAGGGAAAAAAAAATACATATATTCCAAATAGAGGATATATTGAGGCATCTTACAATACGGATGGACGCTGATGTGATTCTCAAAAGAATCTAAGGACTGTCTGAATATTTTTTCTTTATTTTTGAACCTGCATTTCCACCTGTGAAATCAGCAAATGACAGTCACAGGAATGGTACAAGGGACAATACGGTGCAAGACCTGTATATCAAATTATTCCTCTCCAGAAGATTTGCAGCCTTTCAGTTTGAAATTTCTCCATGGGAAAATACTGCTGACATCACTGTTACTCACAGCGAGGAATATTTGTAGTGTACAAGGTTAGGAGAAAATTTTGGTTTGTGTGTGTAGATTATAAAACCTTGTTGTGGTTCAGGCCTAGAAAGTTATTACAGTACATTCTAGATTAAAAAGGAAATATTAAACCTTAAATGACTTGTGAGAACAGCTCTTTCCTAGAACACAGCAATGCTGCACAGTGCCAAGGGCCTGTTTCATTTGGTTCCTGGTGCACATGAGCATTTCTCTCCACAGCAGTTTGCTGATTGTAGTTCCCATTTGTTTATAAAATTTTGCTTGCAAGACCCTGATTATTTTTTTTTCAGATTTAAATGTAGAGCTAAGCAGCTTGCTCTGATTAAATAATTATTTTTCCTGAGGGTATTTTTCTTTGCTACTTTAAGAAGGATTTAAATTACTCTAACCTGCTAGTAATGCACATGTGGAATCATCATGCTTAAAAACCCATGTTAACAAATCTGTGGTGCCTGGAGGTTAGGTTTTTTTTTAGTCAGCTGTCGAGTGTGTTGGGATATCTTCTGTGACTCACTTGTGGGTTTGCAATTCAGATTACACAGTATCTCAAATGTGTGCTGTGAATTTTAATTGCACTTTGTGTTCTTTCTGTTTTGGGTGTGGAAGGAAAAGCAGAGCAAGGAAATAGCAGTAAGATGCACTTATTGTATGAAAACATGATTATGAGTAATTTGGACGTAGAATTGGTGCAGATTTTGCAGGATAAGTCATTGTGCATATGTTTTCCAAAGCTGTGTTTTCATTATTTTAGGCCTTCAACAGGATGATCACAATTAATTTTTATGCTGCTGTTAAACTTTATATATCATTGAATTTTAATTTTAGATCTGTACTAGTCCAGTTAGTTTACTCCCAAGGTCTTCCTCGTTTGAATTTTAACAAGTTAAGTGACCTTTTCAGCTGTACAAGCTGTCTGCTGGTAGCCATGCTCACCCAAGCAGTAAAGGACTGCTGCTTTACAGTAGTTCAAGTCCTTGCAAATGGGGACACAAAAGTTTCCATGTGAACATGACACCCCAGGGGGGTACCCTGGGATGTTGCTCTGGTATAAGTGAGGACAGGGAATGAATGAGAATCCTTGTTGCCTGCACAGGCATGTATAAAATTTGGTGGGGGCCTGGACAGTGTGGCTGAAAGCAGAGAAAAAGTGTGAACAGAGCCCCTCCACCACTGCTGTACACAAGAAAATAATACATTCATTATGCTTTCCTCACTGCTCTGAGTTTCTTTTCTGAGTGGTTTTCTATAATTTCTTCTTTTAACATCAATTTATGGCAGCTTTCCTGTTCCTCTTTCATGGCTGTGCTTGATCTTGTGTTAAGTTGCTTTCATTTCCCCATGTTAGATGTGATGTTTCTGTCTCCTTTATAGTGCAGGAGAATATAAGAAATGGCAGGAGTGAAAGGATCTGTCTCAGCGGCCTGTCTCTGCCACTGTTGGGGATGCATTGAACAAGGTAATAGGAGATGAGGAATATAAGCGATCTTTACTTTCCTGGTTCAGAGGCTGCCCCACGAAGGTTATGTCCATCCTTTGGAGGCTTTGTGGGAATGTCCTCAGTGTACTGAGCCCTCCCAGTGAGGAGAGAGCCGAGGGGAGCTGTATCTCATAGCCTGCAAGACAGGAAACAAAGCTATTGCAAGTTTAATACCCCACTCTTCTGTCAAGTTAGTGTATCCTGCTCTGTGGTGTGGATGTGTTGGTGTGAGAGTCTACAGCAATCTGCCTTGAACCTCCCTCCCAGTCCCCATTGCTTTCAGCAAGGGAGGAAGATGCTGTGCCACAAATGAGGTGTCTGAAGGAAAAAATAGAAAAGGGGCAATTTTACTGAGCAGTTTCAGTCTTCTCCTCCACCCCTTACTTAAAGCCACATGAAAATGAACACTAATGTAGAATTCTTGCAGTCCTAATGGAACACACTTGCAAACATTTGATATCTTTTGTTCTTTCTAATCTAAATTGAATCAGTGAATAATAATGATTTAATGATGTGAGTGGGGAAAAAAGTAACACTTCTGAGCAAAACTGTGAGGATATGAAGTCTCACCAATTAGGGCAGTACTTAAGTGAGCTAAATGCTGCCTGTAAGTGCCACTACCAGAAGGTAATGCTTTGCCAGTTTTCCTTGCTCCGTTTCCTTGAGTCTGGCTGCTCTGAATTTAGGCAACGGCCATTCCTAAATTGTGAGGAAGTTTTTCTGGCCAAGCCAAGCCTGTGTCTGGCTGTCAGTGCGGGAGGTGCAGTGTCCCTTCTTGTTTGCAAAAACTTTGTTCAATGTTATCCTGTTGCTTTTCACCATCATGCTTACTTTTGGTTAAGAAAACTGTAGAGAATGTTGAAATAAGTGGAGATCTTAACCCGGGCTGAGGAGTCACCATTAAACAAAGAAAGGGGACCGTGGTTTATGTGTCAGTATGTCTCAGCCAGCTGATCCAAAGGGTTCTGCAGACCTGTGTCTTCCACAGACCAATCCCCGAAAAGAGACCCACGAAATTCCACAAAAAATAATTATTAATCACATTTGGCATTTGTCTAGCACAGAATGACATTGCATTCTATCAATGAGAAATTCCTGTATGGTACCTGTTCCCTCTCCTCAACATGTGTTATATGCATGATCTTCTCTGGTTAGCCCTGAATGAATAACTCTTACAGATGTTGTCTCAAAAATTCTGACAAATTCTCAGTACCTTTTCATTTTCCTAATCTTAATTAAATCTGTGACTGAAGAGGACGCATGATGAGAATGAAAAAATCACCTTGTATAAATCAAAGGCAGTGATATGAAATCAAACTGATCAGGATAAAAGTGTGTTTTGTATTTAAGTTATTAAGGACCTTTTCTTTACTCCCCTGGCTTTTTGTTTAATAAATTGAAGGGACAGAATCGCTGTTCAGCTCCTGAGGCAAACAGAGAGATGGATTCTACAGCTTGTACAGAGGCCTCTTGTGCAGCAGAGCTGCACTGCCTTTGGTTTTCTGAGAAATCCACTGTGCTTCCAAAAAGCTTGGTCATTTTTCTTTCCATCCATCCTAGTTCAGCCACTCTGCTTCCCTCAGCAACTGTCCAATACAAAAGACGCCCTTTCTTGCTAAGGTTATTTTTAGCTGTATCCTGTTACCTGATGCAGCTTACAACCTCCCAAAGGATTGTCAGACCAAATGACAAGGCACCAGATGAGGTGTAGAGGCTGGGGGGAGCCAGCCGCAGTCGGCGCTGCTGTCAGCCTTTTTGCATGGTGCTCAGCACCCGTGCAGAGTCGGTGCAGTACCGAGTAGAGGTGGTAACTCAGGACCTGGAAGCACTGCAGCACTTCGCCCACTTAAATAAAGCTCTCTTAATTAGCTCAAGTGCAGTATTTAATTGACAGAGTTACGTTTATTTATGGCAGTAACTTAATTTGTTACATGGTGCTGTTTATAGGAGAGATCATATATAAAGTGCTAACTCCAGTGGATTGGCTCATGTAAACCTGGCTGGAATAAGACTGTGTGTACAAGTTCGCAGAAGCTGCTTTTCTTAATTTGACAAGGTCTTTGCACAAACTGATGCAACATTTTTGCGTGCTTGGAGCTGTCTGTTGGTATAAGTTAGGCACAACTTAATCTAGTCTAGCTTGAAACCAATGCAAGAATGAGGGTTTTACCCAGTTCTGAGTTTTTGCCAAGCTTTGAGAATTAAGATAGGAAGTGGTCTATTGTAAATCAATTTGATTGTTATTTGCTGTAACATCATAGGGCCAGAGTTCACGTGATACACATTGAGGTATCAGAACAGCAAAATAATAAAACAAAATGGGATGTTTTAGAATGATATAAATCTTTATATATAAATACTCATATGCATTCAAAATACTGAATAAACCTGTTTTCCTGCCAGGGCCCTCTAAAATAGAAAGAGATTCAGACTCTGGGGCAGACTGAGTAATAAGAAGTTGATTTAATTTCGTCTTTTGAATTTTGGACTGGGAAAAAAAAAAAAATCAGATCTGCTGCTTTTTAGCTTATTCACTGTTAGAAGCCTGTTTGGCAGATTTACTGTAGGTGGCTTTTGATGTAATTGGATTGATAAACACCATGCACTGGATTGCCTTGTGAAATGAGAAAACCAAAACACACCAGTGCTGTGACAATACTGTTTTTCTTAGGTGTCTGACTGAAGGTACATTTTTCCTGAGAGAGCTTCTGATGGGCTGTCTGGTACCTGGCAAATATTTTCATCAATATTAAAATTCCAGATGTAGCTTTCATGCATCTAGGGGAAGACAAACCCTTCTTTTGTTTTAAATGACCATAGCTGTGTTAACTTTCCTTGCAGATCCCCTCTATGCAGCCACAGAGCCAAGCTATGGAAGCAACAGCTGCAGTCTCTGACACTCAGTAAATTTATTACAAATGAGAGGAATTAATGTCTTGAGCATTATGTTCTTGTGCTGCTTTAGTACAGAACATCATACATTTAGTAAATAGGTGAAGATGTGAACATATCAAAGTCAGTTAAGTTTGAGATACCTGATTTTTTTGTTTGTTTATCCATATTCAAAGTCAAGTTTTGCCTGTTAGTGCATGTCTTTTTGAATAAAGCAAGGATTCTCATTTACCAACCCAGGAGCCCGGGAAATGTTAACAGAGCATGGCTTGAGCTCAGGATCAGCAATAAGGAGGAAATAGGCTCCTCGCCTTCAGCCTCTCCCAGTCCTAGGGAGCAGGCAAGTGTGGCTTCTGGTCAATGCATTTAAATGTGAATTGCATAATATTTCATAGACATACCAGATCCAAAAGTAGTCTAAGGAGAAAGATCTTAAAGTAATTTAGTTTCTAGGGGAAAAAAATTAATTTTAAATGTAGACTATAATAAGAAATAAGATGACCATCTGATATGTATAATTTTATAATCAGTGTCAGCTTTGCTATTGCAGATTAACTACCTGCAAGATATTCAAGGTTGAAAAGGCTTACTGTTGCTCAACTGACTTTCAAAAAGCATTGTCCTAGTAAGAATGTGCAGTGTACTTGCACTGACCATGCTATATTTTCAGTGTTGCTGCATAGCTGTGTGTATATAAGTGTCTGAAGGCATAATGCGTTTGGACAATGCCCTTAATAATAAGCTCTAACTTGATCAGCCCAGAACTGGTCAGACATCATTGTTTGTCCCTTCCAACTGAAACAGTCTGTTCTAAATGCCTGTCAGTGTAGTGCCACTTCCTAATTGCTCTTCAGTTCGTGAATAATGAATTAATGAAAATGTTTAATGTGAACTTGCTAAGAAAAGTTAAAGGAAGGCTTTTGGGGAAGATTCGTTTTGAGCTAGGTTATCCTCCCTAAGTCATTTCAGATCTTAGGGAAATCTGGTTACACTGGTGAACTGAGATCTTTATCAGTAGTGGAAATGGTACAGTGTATGTTGTAACGTCATCTTTAGTTTTCTCAGCCTGTTCTGTTACTATCCTGCAAAAGTGACATTCCAGTGGTAAGAAAATGGTATATTAATTAGGGTCGTGTACTTTTCGTTTTTCTAAACTCTGATTCTCCTCACTAGTGAGCAGAGTAAGAGTCTACAAAGGGGTTTAAGGAAATTTTGTAGCAGTTCAAAACATTCCAGCCAGAAACTATCAAAGAGCTGTGACCAGGATCTAACCAAAGGTGGATTTGAACACAGTGGCTTTATATTTGATAATGTTTCTTTTGAACAGTTTTCTGATGGATTTATTTTTAACCATATATTTCATATGTGTAGCTAATGGAAGACACAAGAACCCATTTTTAAACTGTGAATGAGATAAATTTAAAGACTATATTCAGTTTCCACTGTGGTAGTATCTGTGCCTGAGTGGGATTTTTTTATTATTTTTTTTTTCTTCTCTTCTCAAAACTTTTGAGTGATTCAATCTTGTAAAAGTCATCCTCAGTGCTGTCTACAAAGGAGAAGTTCTGTTAAAATCAAGATGGGTTATCCTGGGACTGAGAGTTGGTCTCAAGAGGAAGATTTTTGAGAAAACAACAACAAAAAAAGGCAGTGACTCAAGGAAGCTTGAATATAATACTGAAGTGGGCAGAGCAGTATATGTTTCCACTTGAGGTGTTTTTATAAAAAATAACTTTCTACCTTTGTGCTTGGAAAACACCAGCTGACACATGTATCATTCTGTACTGCAGTTTCTTTATTGATTTTTCTGGACTTGTGGCATTGTAGGCTTTATATTCCACTCTTTCCCTCATCTCAGCTACTGAGCGTGTATTCTTTGCTTTGGCAGAACTGTGGTTTTCTTTGTTATGATCCAGTGATAGCAGAAATGTGAAAATTCGCTATGGTTTCCTTGTATTTCTTATTCTGCTGCAAAACTCAGGATATTTGATGAGAACTTGAAAAGCTTTCCTGGAACTAAGATGTATTTTAAAACTATACAAAGTTGCTAAAGCTGTTCATACTTTCTTTGATACAGTAAATGAGGAATCTTTGCAGAGTCAATGAGTTATTTGTATGTTAGTTAATGTAGCTATTGCAGAAGTTTCAAGTTAGGAGCAGAAACTCTGAAAAGAACTGAACAGAATTATTGAATTGATGGCAATGCAGCGGGTTGTGAGGTTTTTTGCCATTGGAAGTCCTGGGTATTTTTTTTATTGAAGGAAAATTTTTTTCTCCAGTATTATGTTCATTAAGGGTATATTTGCTTGCTTTTTGTAGACTAAATATTGTAAGGAAAGAGCAGTAGCCAAGGAAATAATGAAGGGAAGAGACCCATTTGCTTCTGCAGTTACATCTGGATAATACTTTAAAAAAACCCACAGAAACAAACAAACCCAAACCAACACACAAAAACCCACAAACAAACAAAAAAACAAACCCAAAATGCCATGGAAACTCTGTAAGACCAGGTCCAGCTGGTAGCTGGGGGAAATATAGTGCAGCAGAACAATCCTACCCAAATATTTGTCCAGCATTTCCCAGGCAAATGTTTGTGCATGCACAACACCTGATAGTAGATTCAATGTAGTGATCAGTCCCCACTGGAACAGTCTTTTTGAAGGGGTTTGTGACCAGCAGTTGTTTCTTTGGGCTGTGCCCTCAGGGCCTGTGGAATTGAAGTTCCAGAAGTCCTAGATTAAGTGTACGCAATCTTTGGTTTCTCCAGACACTTGCCTAGTAAGAAACAGAGATAGGATGACTGAGGCTGCAGGATTTAGTACTGGAATGCTCTATGTGTTACATCCATGTCTTTCAGTAGCTGAGTAATCAAAGGCACATTATGCTTTGAAGGCTGCAATGTTTGGCCTCTCTATAGCATACAACATACAGAGTTTCCTTCAAAAATAAGCTAAAAAAAAATAATATTTTGTTTAGTTCTAAGTTGGACTGAAGCCAAATTTCAAACTTGAGTTTTGCTATGAACAAAGAATTCTGGCCAGTTCCATCTCCATGTGAACTCCCTCACAGCTGAGATTGCACACCTCTGCCATGTTTGCATTCCTGTCTGGGGTGATTAACATGCTTCAGCTAAAGAATGAAAAGCCTAAAGCTTTTAATTTTGTAAGAACAGAGGATTACATTCAGTAGAAAAAAGCTCATCTGTATGGAATGGTGTATAAGGTGGAAAATTTTGTCTTATTTTACAAACAGTTGAACTTTCAGTGAAGAGAAGTATACTGAAGCTCTGCAGATGAATGACTTAATGAGGGACACAAAGCTGACTGCTGGGAGCAGATAACTCCTGCAGATGAAGCTAAGCCAAGCGCTAAACAAACTACAGCATGCAAATGTGTGTGCAATCTCAGTTTTCAGGGGTAAGATAATAATGGACTTGTGTCCTGTGAATGCTGCACTTAGTCTCAAGTGTTCAAACTGGGATTGAATAGGGATAGAAGCAGGATGTCCACAGGTAGAGCCATACACTTTGTAATGACAAGCACTCCTTCTGAAGCCAGTGACCGATGGCAGCTCATTAACAGAGGCAGACTGTAGCCAGGATCTGTTTCTGTAAGATGCCTGATTTTCCAGGACTGGATTTTGTTGGCTGGGTGGCTGTACCAGAAAGTAACTGCTGTTCTTTAGTGATTCACACAGAGCTGGATCCCTTGGACAGCTTCTGAAAGACTCCAAACTTCCACCAAAGAAGGAAAAAAAGGAACTTTTAAAAGTAAACTGGTGTTTCTAGTCATAAAGTGACATTTTTACCTTCATAGACGACTGAGGTAGGTGGGCAGCAGCAGGGGGGAAAGGGAGAGCCACTTGAATTCTTCTTCTGCATTGGAGATCCTTCAGGTGGTCCTTTAGGGCAAAGGAGGAGCTCTGAAAAGCAGGGACAATACTATTGTAGGTGAGCTTGTAAGAAAACAAAATTCCAAAATAAAAATGTTTTCATTAAAATAAGTCTTGCAAACTTCTGAATGTGAATAAAACATTTTAAAAAAAGCCAAGAAAAGAATCCTAAACACCTGGATTTAAGGTGATATCTTCCCATGACAGACAATCCCAAAGACTTTTTCTCCTTTCTTAGCTCTTACGAGATAGCAAACAAAAGTGCATCAGCGGAAATAAATGCTACAGAATCCGAGGAAGCAAGACTTGTGAATGCAGAACATCATCTTGGGCTGTATATTGCTTTGGGGTACTATTTGAAAAGGAGCATTCAGATAGAGGAACTTCTTATAGTTTAATAATTTGTGAATTTATACTAATTAATATATTAAAACCAAATTACTTCGGTGACATTTTGAGGACCAAATTAAATAAAATGTCTATGGTATGTTAATTTGAGCTCATAAAAGGCTAATTTGAATATGTAATTTGGATCAATTAAAAGTCTCTTCTCAACTTTAAATAGTGATAATATAAATGTGAAAAGCTGTTAGGATTAATTAAGAGTAACACATCTGGGAAAAGCAAATTACAGTGTCTTTTTTAAATGCAAATGAGTTTTAAAATTTAAATATATTGTGCATATATGTGCAATATCTGCAAAAAAAAGTTATAGTTTCTTTTTAAATAAAACTCTACAGACAGTGAATTTTTCATGATTAGTCCTTAGTTTTGCCTGCAAAATCGGCAGCCAGTAGTAATATTTTTACTTCCAAAGAAAATGTAAACATGAGAACTCTCACAGGAACCAAAGTGGCATTCATTTACTTCCAAAAACTTAGGAATAAAAAGTGCAGGGTTAATTTGGACCTATTGAATTGCCACAGTGAAGTTTAACTGGATTTAAGTCAGGGTAGAGGAGATTAAAATCTACCCTTGAAATTTTAATAATATATACAAAATGACATAATGGGAGTTCTGTAGGAAAAGCGACACACTTATCTTGAGGAAAAGAAAACAGAAGCGAAGACGGTTGGTTACGGATTTTGAGCGTGCTCTTTTTGTTCATGGGCAAGTTTTATGGTGAGTCTTATGGTGTTAGGAGTCTCTTTTTTTTTTTTTACAGATAATTATTTGTGAATTATTTCTGGTGCAACTAGTGCACAGTGGTTGTAACAGGCAGTTGTTGCTACCTCTGCAGTGAGAGTATTCACACGTTGGGCAGGATTCAAAATGTGATCGCCCCTTCTGTATGTCGGTGGTGGTCAGGGTGGTGTGTCTGTCTGACGTTTCATCTTCTCAGGTGAGCCAGTTTTCTAGTGAAGTCAGAAGCAAACAGAACTAATATGGGGCAAAAGCAGGAATGACCAAAACGCTTAAAATTTCCTTAGGCTTAAAAATCCCTTTAGATGTCTAATATTTTCAGTATCTCTTTAAAATACTGTTTATCTCCAACGGAGAAGTATCTTTGCTTGACAGCTGTAGTTGCAGCATGGTCCAGCATATTCTTGCTGGCTTCTCATCTCCCTTCCCAAGGTGTCTGTAAGAAATGGTCAGGCCAGGAAAACCAGCTGGCAGGCAGCTTTCTAGATACTGCTGAAGTCTACCACAAAGTGAGCTACCTTGCTGTTGTTGCTGCTGGTGGCACTCAGACTGGTTAGCTGTAGCCGAGTTTCGCTTATACCACCCCGAAGCGCGCTTGCAGTTCTGGTGCACGTGTGCCCAGCTGAGAGATGCTCTCGCTGTGTCTTGCAGGGTGCTTGTTGCCTATACCTCTACTGGGGGAAGTAGCTGAACTTTTCAGCCAGCAGTTGTGAATAGTGAGGCTTCCCACTGCTAAAGGAGCAGTTACTGCATATGTGGCAAAATCAGCCTTCTGCAGTGTGTCTCTTCAAGGTTATTTAAAACAAACAAACAAAAAATGGAGCGAATATATTTTCTTGCCCTCCATCAGAATGTAAAAATCTCAGATTGTATATGCATTGATGAAAACCCAAGGGTGTATTTGGAGCTGCAGCATTTGGCATGGCAGCTTTGTGCACTACTGCTGTGCCACTAGGCTTATTAAACTATAATTATATTCTTAAAGAAATTATTGCAACAGGGTGAAAAACCTACAGAGTTCATTTGAGAAGAGACAAGAATAATTAAACCCACAGATTATCATCAGTGTTATGTAGCTCCAGTTAATTTAAATCTGCATTGGGTCATTCATACATTCTGCTTTCCAGAGACTACAGAAAAAAAGATAATCTCTATGCTGCAGGAAAACATGATTAAGATCACCCTACCTGAGAAGTTTGTTTTAAACTAAATTGCTGTATGTTTATGAGGACAAAAATGTTTACAGTCTAGAGCACGTGCATTAAGTGTATCTATGACTTGGGCTGGCTTCTTGCCCTCAATGTAAAATAATTTCTAAACTATATATTACTTCAATCTTATATTAAAAGAACCCTTGCAATATTGAAATTACTTTTATCGGTGCAGATCCACAGTGAGTGGTGTGTACTGGGATATCTCACTGTGTAAGCCATATACTGTAGAAAAGATGAGGTTGAAAATAGAAAGTAGGTGGGTTTTTTTCTCCTGTGACAGTGGACTGGTGGCAAGTAATGATTCCTTGGTTCTAAAAAGCTGCAAATCACAGAAGTGGTTTTTCCTTGGATGTGAATAGCGACGAACTTATGCCATGACAAAGCAGGGGTCACTTTGTGGCTGCCCCACAGCACACCCCTGCACTCCGCCTGCCGTACTCCCGCAGCCGGCTACGCTTCGTCTCTGTATTTGCACTTTCTTCATGGGTGCTCTGTCCACTACACTGCAACATTTACAAAGAGGAACAGTCCTTTTCTACCACTTTAATTTAGGTAATTTACAAAGTTTTATTCCACCTATTGAGAAGCAGAAATACAACAGAATTTCCAGATAGGAAAAAGCTATCTTTTAAGCAAAACTAGGTTTCTCTTCTAGAGAAGCAGCAGTTAATTTTAGCACATATTTTATGCATTCCTTGACAGAGAAGCTAGCTTCAAATACTAGTCTTATTTATCAACATGTAGCACATTTGCCTGTGTGTAGTAGATTTAAGTTTAACATCCTTTTTCTGTTCCTTTTACTGACATTTTATAAAGTGTGCTTTTATGTTACTTCAAGTATTCTTTGCCAACATCCTTTGGATTGTAAGAATCGCTCTGGTTTCACCATCTACAGTTTTGTGGGATGAATGGCCACAAAGGATATTTTCTGAGGCAAAGACCAATCAATTGTTTGATTCCCTGTGTTGTGGATGGGTTGTTTGGGGTTTTTATGGGTAATATAGGCCTTTCTGGGGTATCCTCCTTTAATCTTACGGTAGTCCAACTTCAGTCAAACACTTTAATGGCTAGTGATATGGCCTGGATTTTCTTTAAAAAAGCCACTTATCCATATCATGCAGCCTTTGAAAACTTTTTGAATATCTTTAATCAGAGTTGGACTAGAAGATTTAAAAACTGTTTCCTCTTAAGTACTTAAAAATTGTTTGATGTTACACATGTAGTAAATAGAGCCCTTAATTTAGGATGATCAAGGTGGTCTTATGTGTGCTGACTTGTCATTCTTGTTAGTCCTTCCTAACCACTTCTACCTAAAATATATGGTTCACTTGAAATTATGTATGTATGCAAGAAGCTGATCACCAGTGAAACATGACATACTTCATTCCTGTATCATTCTACAGATTACTTGCAAAATCTACAGTCATTATGAGCTAGACATAGACTTAGTGTCCTATCTTGCCTGTCAGTATTGCTGCTGACACCGCTAACACAAGCTGTGGCAGAGGAGATAGGATATGAAGTATTGCTGTCTGCTTTAAGGAAAATAAATTCATGTAACTATTTGTCTGTCGAAAGTATATTCAAACCTAGCTTTATGGTAAACTTGCGAGATGAATTACTGCTGAATGAACTAGTTACATCCTAGGAAGAAAAGAAGGTAATAATGACCCATGATGCAATAATTTTATGAAGCTCAGTTGATAACGTGAGAGGATGATGCATTTCTGTACCAAGTCTCATTTGTTCATTCACTTCTATATGAGCTTAATTCAGTGGAGGGGACTTTCCTGGTCTTAGTATGTTGCTCATGCGTAACAGCAAACACAGATGTTTATTTTCTTTTTTTTTTTTAATGCATAACATCATCAAATTTTACTATAAAGCTCTGCTATCTGTAAACTTCTTCACTGACATTTCCTTGCACTTTGCGAGCACGTCTGGCAAGTGAGCAGCCTGTAGTGGGACTCGGGTCAGAGAAGGAGTAAATGCACAGAGATACTTTTATGGGCCCAGGCATAAGCTGTCAGGTTTATGGCCCTTATATATTGGTAGGAACTTAAGAACCCTCCTTCAGGGTGCTCCTCTGACAACCATGGGGCGATGCAGTTCACATTGTCATCGTGCCCGTGGACCATTTGAGAGATGGAGAGTATATTAGCCCCTGTAATCACCTTGGCAGTAGAAAAGAACTGATTTTTTTTTCCACCATCTGCTATAGTCACCCATTCAGAGGTAGCATTAATGTAAGGATAAAGTTGTATCAAGCCTATCAGAGCAATAATCTGACTTTCTGGAAGTTTCTTATTTCTGATGTCCTCATCAAAAACTTAATAGAGATGGTGGTATTCTTTTCATATTCATTTTACATGTCTCACTTTCTTAAAAGCAATTAAAAATCACAGCTTTCACTTAAATAAATTAGCAAAAGCCCAGAACACTTTTATTTTATTATGCAACTTTTTGTAAGTTCACTCTGATGATTTCATACATGGGCTTTTTTTTACATATGCATGATGAATTTTGAAGTTATAATCTGTAGAATATGGAAGAAAATGTGAGCAGAAGCTGAACAAATCCTCTCTGGTCCAGTCATATCACAGTATGTGGCATAGTCTCAAGAACCATTTTTCCTATAAACAAACATGGAGGGATATTAAAATACATGAATAAAAGGAAGGTTAAAATCTGCAAAACACACGTACAAGCGTCACAGTTGTTACAATTGTCCAGCACTGTCACCAGGCAATTATAATCTAACTGCTTAGCAGAGATGATGAGCTTAAGAAGCAGTAGACATCTGGCCTCAAAGTTATGCTATAAAAAAAACCCAGGAGGCTAAGCACTTGGTCAGGAGTTTTGCTGAGAAGGCAGTGAGCAAGTTTTTTAACCCATGCACTAAGTTGGGAACACCCTTTAGTGCTGAGCTACTGAATGAACTCTATCTTAAAGTACTTATCTTTATAGGATCTTTCCATTCTACTGCTACTTGCCCAGAAACCTGTCACGCTGAGCATACCTCTATCTTTAGATAAAAAGGCATTTTCAACTGAGCAAGTTGTGGTTGGTTGAGATAATGCAACGTTTTGATAGCAGTAAAATAGTTTTAGCACAAACGGAAGAGACTTTTACCAAGAATCTTCATCAAAAGTTAGTTCCCATCACAAATTTGTCACCAAAAGCGATACTTTTCTAGAGGACCACTTTGGAATTAAGATGAGTTGGGTGTAGGTTAAACCGGAATTTTCTCTTCTCGGCGTGTGTCTGCCTAGAGATAAGGATTTGAACCAGGAATACATACTCTATGAACAGCTACCTTAAAGCAGCTTCTCTTTAAGATGGTAGCAAAATGCTGCTGAGAGCTATTGATCTGATGATCAATTTAGTATTCTGAAATAGCAGGAACTATAAGGATCTGAAGCACGCTATAGTTTGTTACAGATTTGGGGGTCAGACGAAACTCCCGTGACATAGTCTGGTTATTCTTTTTTGTCTCTGGCTGCCTCGTGAGTCCACAGCGTGTTACCAAAACCTAAGACATCTCAAGACGGTAAATCAATATTCTGAAAATGCCAGCTCAGCCATTGCCTTCTGCAGCAATTAGTGCTTGAAGAGGGCAAAGGTGTTACAGTGGGTAAGTGTGCTGACCTTGGTAAGCCCATTTGCTCTGCTAGGGTCAGGTTCAGTATCTGTTGAGGACATTGGGAGACTCCAGTGAAAAGTGAAATGCAAACCACTATTCCTCGGTCGATATTTTCAATCAATTTTAATTGCTGAAGAAGGCAGTTTGGAAGCCCAGCTATGAACTATATCTCAAGTCAATTTGAGAACTTTGGCATGAAAAGAGGAATTTTAACTTGATGATCTTCTAAAATGATAAAGGTAGATTTAATCATTGCACAAATGTATTCAAACATTAAATTACAATAAATCATTAGTTCGTGGATTTTACCAATGGGAGCATATTAAAGATGAATGCCTTTCAGTGGCAAGTGTTTAGCTCCGTTACTGTGGGACAATAGAGATCAGTAAATTATGTATGTTATTAGTTCTTTTTCCTGTCTATGTCAAATAATAAATTGCTGTTTCTGATTTAACCTTGGATGCAAAAGAACTCCCTGGCAGAGTGTGTGTACAAGGGGAAAACAAAGCAGCAGCTCAGCCTGGTCGGTGCTTTGATAGTTCTTATGCAATACAGTATCACAACTGATCAGTAAGTAGGAGCAACACAGATGAAATTGTGTCACAAGTCAGACTGGTCAAAAGCCAAAACTCTTTTTTTTTTTTTGTCTGTATTGAATATATGTTAAATCTCTACATTCAGTATTTCTGTGGTGATGGGGAATTACAAGGCTGTGCAGTTCCCATGGCGTTGCATGGTCCATATACTTTCAAAAGACTTGGGGTCCAGAAAGTGTTTGTTACATCTGTTGGAAGATGAAATTCTAACCAAACTTATCTCTAAGAGCAGGCGTCTGCAATTTGTTCACCTTCATTTTCTGAGGTTGAAGTATAAACTGACTAATATCATACATAACATGAGGAAGTACAATTGCATCTCACATCTCTCTGTGTTTATAGAGTTCTAAAGGTTGATTATATGTTTTCAATAGCAATTTTCCAGTCCAGTAGTTTATTCTATCAATTACTGTACGCCAGGAGATGTGCAATGCTTCCTATTGCACAAATGCAAAGCAGGTATAATATCATCATGTAGCAGTTTCAGGACTACCTTTGGTTTTGGTTTTGTTTTTCTTGCCTCATCTGCTATTTTTCAGACTTGTGCACCAAGCATCTGGGATGTTACATCAGATATGTTGATCATTAATTTGAGTTCTTCCTTTATAAGCAATAAAGCAAGGAGCATACACAATATTAGGGTACTTAAGAAGCATACACTAAAGTGAAATGATATTTAGTGGCAGCAAATTTGGTAAATGATTTAAAATGGAGGACATCATCTAGAATTCTTAGAAATAGTCTTTCTCTGAGGTAAACCTGTATGGCTGTAGAGAAAGGAACAAGTCAAGATGTTGAGACCCCAAATCATAGAAATCTAGAATGTAGGAACATCAAATTTAAATCATCTGATCCAATTCTCCACGTGAACAGTAGAAAAGAGTACAGATAATACCTACTCCAGCTCTCACTGTACACTGCAGCCCACGCAGCCACCTTCCAAGACCAGAAGAAATCTACAATTTTGGGCAAAAGATCAAAAGTCTAACTGTGTGCTGCAGGAGGAGAACTGCTTAAGTGCCTCCATCAGTTATCTACAAGTAGACTGCATCTAAAGTTTGCTGCTTGTTCTGCATAACTACTGTAAGTTGCACAATGAAAACTTCAGTCCTTAGGCCTCTGTCATCTTGGATCCCGTAGCTTACTCTTTAACTTGATGAATCTTGTTTAACAACCTTCTCTCTATAGCTCTTCAGAATGCTACACCTGTATGGTGAGTGATAATGAAAAGAAGCCTAGTGTTTACTTCTGTAATATATGCCATAATTTACATGAAGTTGTCATTATCTGAGCGTAAAGGATGTGTAGAAAAGTTTTGAGCTGTTCTATCTGTCCTTTACTCAGTAATTAAAAGTGTACTGATGCAGATGTATTGTAGGCAGATATTATCCAAGTTCTGACAAAGAACCAAAATTATTCATCTTATCTATCATTATGGCCATCTTGAATGCTAACTAGAGCACTTCTTGATCGGAATTGTCAAAAGAAATTTCCACTGCTCTCCTGGCAGGGAACAGCTTTTCTGGCAGATACTGCCTTTCATAGGAACTACAAAGCGTCCCCCGCTTCATTTTGCATTTTTGTGGCCATGAAGAAACACAGCACTGTAGATGCAGCTGTCTTGTCTTCCCTCCTTTCTCTGAACAATAGGTTTTTACAGAAGAGCCTTTTATGACTTTGTTAATATGCTTTTCTTGGCAATATAATTCTTATAGCTGTCTTGGTGGTTTGGCTTGTGGTGTGTGTGTGTTTGTTGGTTTGTTTTTTTGTTGTTTTAATGCATACAATGCATGCATACAGTTGTAATGCATACATTTTATTTTATTCTTTTAAATCTGTGCCATTCTATCAGTTCTTCACTTCTGCCCACATGGTAGAGAGCCTAGAGTGGAGGACCTAATTCTGTTCTTTGCATTTAGAGCTTTGATTCCACTGACTTCACAGGAGTTTATTCTTATTTATACTGTCGATACAGTAGCAGACTCAGGCTTTATGATAGTAGAAAGTGGTGTTTTTACATAGCTTAAAACTCAGTTCCACTCTAGGATGTGTGTGCAAGTTCCCACTGATACTGCACACACCATGAACACCTGGGGGAAGAGAGGGAGGAATTATTCAAATTACCACAGCTACTTTTCTGTTTTATGGGAAATTTTATCACACCCAAGGGTATGCAGCTTGTCATTTGGGAGCTGTGTGCTTTGTAACTGCAGTGAGACACGAGAATTTATAAACTTGGCAAGAGTTTCTGGTATTTCTGCCAACCCTTGTTCGTTATTCAGGATGCAGGATCTGTTGTGTGTTTCAGGAGTACTTACAGAGTGATCTACTTGGGGCTCAATTGGTTGATCTTAAATTCTGGTAGTCCTTCTCTAATCTCTGGTGATAACTCAATTTTTATAATCTTTTGTTTCTATATTCATTTTTCATTTTCATCAGTGCTCAGGTTCTAGTATTGATTTAGAAAAAGCAGTAACTGTGAATCTTCCTGATTCTCATGGCTTTTGAATACAGAAGGTAAAACCTGAGGAATCCTAGAGGCTTATAATTTGGCCACATTTGGGAGAACTTCTGAGAGACAAAGGAACTGCCCAAAATACAGGATGTCACTTGTAGCCAAAATTCAAGTCTCTGTGTTTATGTATGTTATTAGTTCACAGGTATGCTGGACTAGAACATCTCAACAACAACAGTGACAACAAAATCTGCGGGTTTACAACAGATAAATGACGTATTTCTTTCCTAAAGTCACTTCAGAAGTTTTCCAAAGCTCATACCTGAATCTTTTTAGAAAGCAAAGACTGTGGCAGGCACCTAGAGTAGAAAACTTCAGCCCACCAAAGTTACAAACTATGTAATGTTGTTTCACACATTGTGATGACTCGGGCTACTTCAAGTCTAGATAGCACTGCTCACCTTTGTCTCGAGTTAATAGAAAAATTATTCCTGTTCTGCAAATAAAAACTGGCATATTTACACATACGTGTGTAATACCATAGCTGAAAGTTTTCATGCCTTGTACTCAATCGAATATACCACTTGGGGATGGTGGGCCAAGGTGTCGTGTCAAACCACGGGAGATGCTTCCCCATCAAATGCATCTGAGCTCATTTGCCAGCTCTGAGCCCTTACACTGGCAGCTTGAATTCATCTCTAGGGCATTAGTGTGGATAGGCTGCTAATAAGCTTTCTGGGCTGTGTCATTCTCCTGACTTATTTTTAACTTATTTTTTACTCTAAAGAACCAATGCATTTTAATTCTGTTTGTGTATAAGGCCTTGCATAAACTCATTGAGATTTCTTCACAGATCTCCTTCATTGTAGGACCACAATTGCTCTTGTTGTTTTCAGAATGCTAAATTTTGGGGAGGTTATGAATACCTTCCAATGGACCCCAAGATCTATTTTTTTTTGAATTTGAAGAAATGAGACAGAGCTTTTAATTTATAATGGTACATTCTTATGTGCAGAATTTTCACTCTAATAAGTCCTGATAAAATTTACAAATCCTCAATGCATACTATGTTGAATTTATGTTGATATATGCACCAAATATTACTTTATATTCTGTGAGGGTCTGTAATTTTAGATTTTTGTTTTCTTCTGCCACTTTTAGCTTTGTCTTTTTTTAGTTTGTTTGGTTTTGGGGGGGGCGGTTGTTTGTTTGGTTTTGGTTTGTTTTTTTGTGTGTGTGTTTTTGTTTTTTTTTTTCTTAATGTAATTTCATTTGAAAATCCATGGGAGCTGAGAAGTCAGGTCCTTGCAATGATGTAGTGTTGTCTTGACACCTTGTGAGAACTTTAAGATGCAGAAGATCGTGCCGAGCCGCATCCCCTGTGGTTTAGGATAATGCTGTTCTGCTTATGGTGCTTTACTGTAACACCTTTTTATGGTCTGTGGAATTCTTGTAAGGGTTTAAAAATACCAATCAAATATTAATGACAAAATCCTGACACTACTTTAAACAGATAAATCAATAAGAGTAACCTTACAATGCTCTGGAAAGGTTTCAGTTCAGCAGAAGTGTAATGTTTCTTTTTTCTGTGAATAATTATGAGTGAGTGATGCCAGACACGAGCCTGCCAGGGAAAAGAGGGGCAGTGGCACGAGGATATCCAAGGAACTGGGGGTGAGGGCAGTGGGCACTGTGGCATGAGGAGTGCTCCTCACGAGTTCTCCCAGGGTGATGCATTCCTGGTATGTATCTGTGGCTCATGTGTACCCATGAAAACTGACTTTGGTAATTTGATAATTTCAAACTCAATTTTGGAATGATTGTTTAAAGCTGACACTCATCAAGGTGTAGCAGGCGAGCTCCACATAAAGAAAACATACCATCACTATTCCACATTCCCTCTTGGCATGTGAGATACTGCTGTGCTCTTTCTAGTACATGAGATAAAGCTTGATGAAAAATAATTATCATTTTCATAGGGGTGCTTCTTGGTCTAGTTAGGGCATGAATAATTATCTGTTCTGAAAGAAATACTGGTGGACGTACAGCTGGTTGTGCGAAGGGTCTGTGTGGTGATTGCTGGTTTGTGAGCAGGAGCCTGCACTGGGAGATGTTGTTTTTCTCTGGGCCTGCTTTTATAGGCTGGAGTTACACTTTTCTGTAATGTTGGAGAAAGTTAAAAAAAAATCCTGAAAATGTGCTTTATTGTTTTTTTTTCCCTTCAGAAAATGCTAGTTCTCTGATACCAAAATACTCTAAAAAAAGTGGTGACTGATTTTTTTTTCTTTTTAAAGTAAGGAATTTTGACAAGTTCTGTGCTTCATTTGTAATTTTAAAATTTTACTACATATGCTGTTACATAAAGGAAGAGAGGAGGAACATAACAAGGAATGATTTAGGGAGCCTTTATGAAGAAAGCAATTTTAAGTTTTTTATTTTGTGGGGTATATTCCCAAGATGGTCCATTTTGAGGTTCTCTGTGCACAGAAATCGCAAACTTTGATCAGCTGTAGGTGGAAGAGTCAGTAACTTGAGCCTTCATTAAGCAATCTGGGATTCCCAGGGGGGAAGTGCAACCCATACATTCTCACTGTGTGGGGAGCACTGCTCTTAATTAATTCTTTTTCACTAAAGGATTTTCACACAGTAAAATAACTGAATTTGAGTCTTACATTTTCAGCCAGAAGTTTAATGTGCAGTCCCTCACCAGAGGTGCCGCAGAGTGAGTCTGTGCCTTGTGTTCACTTCTGTGTCAGAAGGTGCAGTTTCAGCTCCGTCACCTACTGTGCAAGGTGCTTATGAGGTTGTTCTCTGGACAGGAGGTGGTTGGCGGTATTTGCTGCTTTGCTTCTCTGACTTTCCATGAGTACGGGAGCTGGCATTTAATCTTCAGTGCTTCCTGCAGAATGTAAACTGGCAAAAGTTGTGCTCAGAAGCAACATTTCTTCCTGATACTCTATTTTTTTTTTTTTCCCCTGCTGTGATTCCAAGTCACTTGCCAAGAGAAGCAGGATGGCTTTTGCATTCCTCGCTCCATCTTTCTGAGCGTACCCTACTTAGAAGATGAGATTAAATGTGCATTTACAGAACTTGTGAATTTGCTGAATGGGAAGTCACACAGTTAGAACTGGGGTAAAAGCAGTATCTATAGCATCGGAATAGATGTGGAAAGGGGGAGTTTTTCTTAAAATCCAAGTGATGAGTGGGGTGCACTCCAGTACTCAGAAGCTGAGAGGGGCATGTTGCAGGGAGGCATACTGCTATCAGAGATTGTGTGCTGCAAAAGAAAAGCAGTGAAATGAGTGACCAGTAAGTAATAATGGTAGTCCCCTTTCCCCCTGTTTTCCTTTGCAAATCATGACTATTCATCAGTCCTCATGGACTACGTGCTCAACATCCAGCCCTGTGATGCCAGGCTAAGCACTTGTTTCCTTTTGTGGCAACGTTGGTAATAAAAGGCCTTACACAGATATTCAAAGGGTGAAGTTTATTTTTTATTTCACATGCTACACAGATAACTTTTTTAACCAAGTGCTCCAGTAACTGGTTCAGCAACTTTAACTTCCATGGCATTCTCATAGTAACCTCTCAGGTTAGCGTGAGGCTGCATCAGTCATTAGCCAGCTGAACCTTTAGATAATTTTGTTTTAATGCTTCAAACAGTTTGTCTGGATTATAATTTGCAAAGCCTCATCATTTTAGCCTTCTGTTTCAGTTAAGGCAGTCATTGTGGTGGCGTGATTATTAACAAAATAAGTAATACAGAATTTAGGAGAGGAAGGATGGCTCAGGAAGGTGAGGAGATGGATTGTCCTGTGTGGGGAAGAGTACCTGGAGTGCAGGGAGCTCTGCCTGGAGAAGGTGATCGGCCAGCTGAGAGTTTATGGGTCAGGGTTAGAGGGCAGACCAACATGGGGTGGGTGACATTGTGGTGGTTGTATGCTGCATGCCACCTCGTCAGGAAGAAGCAGTAGATGAAGCTTTTTTCAGACAACTGGAACAGCCTCATATTTGCAGGCCCTGTCCTCATGGTATACTTTCACCACCCACATATTTGCTGGAAGGGCAGCCCAGCAGGGCACAAGCAAGTCAAGTCTTTGGAGTCTGTCAGTGATAATTTCCTAACACGGGTGATTGAGGAACCACAAAAGGAGATGCTCTGCTGGACCTGAAAACTACATACAAAGAACAACAGGTCTGGGATATGAAGGCCAGGGTCTGCCTTGGCAGCGGTGACTGTGAGTTGGTGCAGTTTGAGGTCCAGACACAATGAACAAAGGCAAACAGCAGGATTCTGACCCGGGACTTAAGGAGAGCATACTTTGGCCTGTTCCAGGTTTTACTTGGAAGAATCCCATGGTACAGAACCATGGAGAGAAGATAGGTGATTTTCAAGGATCTTCTCCAAGCTCAAGAATGATCTTTCCTGATGACAAGCAAGAGAGGCAGGAGGCTGCATAAATGAACAAAAAGTTTCTCAAAAAACTCAAGCCAAACATGGAAAGGTAGCGTACAAGAGGTCAAAGAAAATTTATCTATTTGCTTGTTCTTCAGAGCCTTGGGGTATGGGTAAGTGACAAAGCTTTTAGTGTATTCAGAAGTAACTTTAAAATGCTGGCATTGCAAATCTCACTTGGCTGCCTTTATGATGACTTATTTTTCATTGCTGGAATTATGAAAAAAAGTTTTTAACATGTGTATCCATCAGGTCTTGAGTTGTATGCAACTTGCAGGGAAAGAGGATATCTCTGGGCTCAGATAAAGCCACGATCTTATTAGAGTTGTCTAGAAAGAGCTTATCTGCTGTTCTTAACTACTGGCTACAGACAAGGGAAAGATAATTGTGTTGCTGTTGAAGGTGTCCATGATCTAATTACCTGTTGTAATTTACTAGGGATACAATATCTATATTAATCTGATAATATATTCTGCAAAGAATACTTTTTCAGAAAGAAAACAGAAGATCTCTAATATGTTTGACAAATTTCCACTTTATCTCTTTAGTTGCTGTTGTAATCAATTTGGGAGAAATCATGGTAAACAGGGGGATTAAAAAGCTACCCATGAAGTCCTGTATTAGATTATGAACACTTGCCTCTGATGGGAATAGGTAAAAAAGGATTGTTTAGGACAAAAATGAGGTGGAAAGAAATCGACTGAGTGCTTAAGGAAATAAAAGGCTGTGTCATTTCATTGCCCTCTCATTCCTTCCTTATAGACTTGCACAGTTTTCTCAAGACTTGCATCGATTCTGCTCGAGACTTGCACGTTTGTACTGATGTTATCCAGGTGTTGGGCAGTCAGCGCTGTTGGATCTGCAAGATCTTACCCCATTTGGCCTTGGTTTAGATTGTTGGATTTTTTAAAATTAACTTCTGTTACTTAGCTTCACTGGTAGCCCAAAGTCACATAAGCATGAACATTTTTTGTGGACCCACCTGAATCACAGCTGGTGTACTATATATTAACCATAACAGGGGACAAAGAAGAGTAAGTACTTTCTAGTCTTCTGTTCCACGTTTGTGTGCTGTCTTTATTTGCAGATCATGGTACTGCTGGTATGGCTGTTGTGGTTGGTTTTCCCGTAGTATCTTATTTCATAATTTACAACCACGGAGGGATTTTGGTAGCCAACTACTTCCTTCAGTGAAATGGAACATTTAATTTGATTATCTGCTTCAGCTTTGATCACAGATAATTGTTGCTCAAGATCATTTC
>JANHFX010020163.1:56428-85277 GCA_027560015.1 Chloroceryle amazona
ATTATGCAGCCTGTGTGCTCCAGTCCTGACTGCAGATTGTTTATCCCCATGAAAACCATTATTCCTATGTGTCATCTCACTTTCTTCATTGATGCTAAAACATTCCAAGGTAGTTACTTAGGGGGAAAGAGAGTTTGTTCTCTTGTTCCCTGCACACCAGAGAACCTTTCTAGGGATGTTTATTTTCCTTTGCATTTAGAGGAAAACCAGAACTTCTCGTGAAGCTGGATGCACATTAGATAATTTCAGGCTGATCATTTTCTTCTGGTGGCTTAGCGTGGGGAAAAAAATAGCTGTTGCAGTAAAGAATGATGCCCCCCTTCATTCAGTTTCAGGTGGTATTCAGCTCCTTAAGGATGAAGAAATTGGTTCCGGTCAGTTGTTTAATAGCAAAGTATCTTGAAAGTCATTGTCATTCTGCTTACAAACTCCACTGCTTTGGAGTATTGCAGCAATTCTTTTTGCAGCATCTTTGCTGTTTTAACCAATAGCAAACAACAGATAATGCCGGAGTAGTGCTGAATTTTAATTACTTGGTCAGTGCTGATTTGCTGGTGTTGCCAAATAGTCTTAGCGGGTTCGATTGCACAGTGGGGGCCGTATATTGCAGAGATGAAAGACTGAAGGAAAACTTCAAATCGTTTTGTCTCTTGCCTACTGGCTTGGAATCTCTTGTGAATGGGTTCAGCTCGGTTTGAAATCAGTCTTCTATTCAGGTCACATTCATCTTGTCTGTAAAAAAGACCACCAGGATATATTGAAAAATGTATATGGTTTAACTAGGATTGACCCGAATAAATCATTTTTTCTCATCATTATTTACCTCTGAGCTTTTACCTGACCATTTTATCATGTAAATTACGATGAGTGCTTCTGTACAGCCTATGTTTAATTCATTAACATGCTTTGACTGTAACTGCTGTCTGTAACCTACAGCACCAGTCCAGCACTGAAGACTCGGGGAATGTGATGGACAGAAATCTTTGCAAATGCCCTGACAGGAAATACAGAGCTTTGGTGTCCTCCTTAGAAAAAGAAACAATCTTTCTTTTGGCAACTGTGTTGTGATTTGTTATCATCTATGGAAGCAAGTAACAGATTCCAGCTGGATTTTTTTAATGCTTTTTTTTTTGTTGTTCAAATGACTGACTTTGTTAATAGAAAAGGCCCATTCCAAAGGTCTTTTTATGCTGAGCAAGTTTGGATGCTATGTTTTCCTAGGCAAACCAAAATGAAACTTGGGGACTAAGGTGATTTCAGTCTATCACTTCTGCTCAAAATTCTGAAAATTGTGATCTTTTTCCTCTTTTTTGCTTGAGCTGATTAACATGGAATTATGAAACTGCTCCTGAATTTGACTCTTTGTTTAGCTGAGTCATCTATGGCTCATGTATTAGAGCAGCCGTGATTCTCTGTTGTTGAATTCTAATACAAAGTATGTTTGCAAATGGTTTTACCAGTTTAATCGACTGCAGCAAAATCTAAGATCATGATCCTGTCCTAAGTTGGGAGACCTCAGACTTCTCCTTATAGCCATTGGGAACTGAAATCTGGATGCTAAAGGAAGGAATCACGGTGATCCTGAATAGGAAAGGACAGTACTAACCTTTCTGTTTCTTGGTGGATCAGAAGGTAGAAGAGCGAGAGCTGAGAGCTGGTATTAGAGCCAATATGAAAATGATGCTTTCATTGTCCTGACTCCCTGCTTGACACATTCAGGGGTAGAGAATTTCCCATTGTGAATAAGGTCCCCGAGCCCAATCAAACTGTATCAGCAATTGAAACTGGAATCAGTGGTCAATGCCTGACTGCATATCTGGATCTGTGACAGGTATATTTTAGTTTTTCAGGCACTTGGGGACACTTTACACTATTACAACAGTCCCTGCAGTCATTCTGTCTGTTTGAAAGTGTTTCCAGGGTAACATATATTTTTAACTGAATTGCTAGGTCAGAAGTGTTAGGGAATTGCTGTTTTAAACAACAAAGCAAAGAAAAAATAATGGTGAAGGAAATATGACAGTTCAAAAATGCAAAAATAAACATCCTGCAGACTCTGGATATGAAGCTATCGAGAGCAGTTTATGAAAGCAGCTTTGTCACCGAAGAAGTAAAGCCTAATAATTTTTAACAGGCCTATAAATCTCTCCTAGGATATGCAGCTACTGTAAACACTTCTTCCATATTTTTCCAAGCATTTATGCAGTGTTGTGAAGTGTTGTTAGAGACGTGATTGCCAGAGATAACCCTTTTGTCTCCAAAGGAGTTGCCAGCTTACTAGGGGGTGGCTAGAGGGGTTAGAGAGTCGAAAGGGCAGGGGAAGAAAAGTAAACTCCCAAATGCAAGTAGCTCGTGGATATTTTTATGAAACCTATAGGTAGTCATGCAGATATATATTCTAGTTTGTGATTCTATGTGAAGAAGTAGAAAAACATGGAACTAAAAGAATGGAATATTGTGTCCAGTTCTGGTCTCCCCAGTTCAAGATGGACAGGGAAATTCTAGAGAGAGTCCAGTGGAGGCTATGAGGATGATGAAGGGAGTGGAACATCTCTTGTATGAGGAAAGGCTGAGAGCCCTGGGGCTGTTCAGCCTGGAGAAGAGATGCCTGAGAGGGGATCTGAGCAATGTTTGCAAATATCTGCAGAGTGGGGGTCAAGTAGAAGGGTCCAGGCTCTTGTCAGTGGTGCCCTGGGATAAGACAAGGGGTAGTGGTCACAAACTGGAATACAGGGAGTTCCACCTCAATATGAGGAGAAACTTTTCTTATGAGGGTGACAGAGCCTGGAACAGGCTTCCCAGAGAGGCTGTGGAGTCTCTTGGGAGACCTGCCTGGCTCTGTTCCTGTGTGGTGATCCTCAGTCCTGAGTGACCCTGCTCTGGCAGGGGGGTTGCACTCAGATCTCTAGAGGTTCCTTCCAACCCCTGCCATTCTATGAATGAAGTGTAACAGGTTTGTAGCAGTCAATGCTGTACTAAGGGACTTACTGTGAATGGCTTATAGTTTTGGGGGGACTGTGGGTCCAGAACAAAATTTCTGACTTCCTTATAATGAGAAAATCTAAAGCCTAGGTTTTTTACTATGGTTCCCCTTTCAGACTTAAATTTGTGGATAATCTTGATTCATTAAAGACATGAGTTGCATAGAAAATGACAGCCCTCAGCTCTAGCAAGAGGCATTGTCTCCCAGAGATGCATGTTCTGAATATTTTCAGGTAATGATCAAATGGATAAACCTGTCATAAGTGAGTAATTTTTCTTTATGCCTGCAGAAAGAGTTAGTGCATGCTGCAGTGCGTGGACTACTCTGGTGCTATTTATATTTCAAGGTCTTTGGAGTTGGATAAAAAAACCCAGGAACATGGCAGTTTAAAGAATGAATTCCTACTCCAGGTTTTTCTTTTTTTAGAAAAATACTTCTGTAAAGGTGGTAACCCAGGCCATAGAGACCCAAGCAGGAATGCTGTTCCTTGGATTATTTTCATTACATTTTAAATGTAAGACTAAGAAAAAAAATTTCCTCAAGAATCCATATTCCTTTGTACACAGCATACATAAAGGACCCGTTTCAACAATGGTTCAAATATAGCTGTCCCTTGCATGAAGCGCAGAAGAGTCCCAGTGACGGTCCTTGGCCTCGGGATGAATATCACTCTCGTGCCTGGGGACTAAGCAGTGCCTGTTTGTGGAAGAGACAACAGCCATTATTCTAATGCTCATTTGAAAGAGATTCTGCATTGGAGATGAGAGTATCTATCATTTTCTGACTATCTGTAAAAAATCTCACAATTTACGTTAAGATAAAGTTGTAGAGGGGCGCTGAATTATGCTGTGCCTGTGGCTTTCTGGTAGAGTGGCTGCCAAACCAGTTAATCAGATCTAATGGACAAGACCCAGCTGGGAAAGGTGAAGATTTGCTCTGTTTTTCCCAAACATGCATTGTTTTTCTTGCCAAACGCGTTTTGGAGAGAGACCTGGGAGCTGATGGCGGTGGGGTGGTTTGTATGAACTGTGCAGACCCACACTGCAGAAAAATGATGTCAGCTGTACAAACATAATTATATATGCTTTCCAACTAACGCTTCATGCTGGTTTGGGAATGAAACACAAGTAATTGAGGGTGGACCCTGGGCATCTTAACAGATTGCTTTTCAATCAATAAAAGATCTAAGGTGAAGCTGGGTAACATATATAAATAATAATATGATCTTTTTTCTCAGTGAAAAATATAGTAACATTCCACTCTTTTAGACTTACTTGATAAAGAAATTAGTCCTCTCTCATGTTTTCCACATCCTGGCGTGTTACAGCAATTTGAAACAAATGGTGTAAGTTATTTTATTTTTGCATGTAGAAGTGAATCTCTTGCCCTGTCCTAAGGCAGGGATATTTCTGCACCTGCAAGCTTTGGGTTTTCTGAAGGCTGTGTTGCTAACAATCTAGAACTAAATGCTGTACCTTGAACTGCAGTTTTTAAGGACTTATTTAACATGGGGTTTAAAATTCCTACATGGAAGTAGAAAAGATGTGTAATTAAGTACAGCTTAGCAAAACGATAGCAAAGTTCTAAGTATGAAAAAGATTAAAATCTTCAATTTTCCTTAAAACATATTTAATCTTCCTCCTTTTTGTCAGTCACTCAGCTCTAACTTGCTGCCAAGTTTCCTTCTCTCTTGTTTAGAGTTTGAATTATATATTATGCTCAGTTGCTCTCTGTTGCAGTTCTGGTTGGCCTTTGGGGTACAGTAAAAAACTGCCGCTGTCTGCTGAAAAACTGGAGGCATCTGCTTTTCATTTGCCAAGGCACATGCTTTTGTAAATTAAATAACTGAGTTTTCTGGTGCAAAGGAGATGAATCTCAGCCCAGACATATGATGAAAATCTGAATCAAGTAAGAAACCAATCCCTCGTTTAGTTTCAATGTGAATCATTTTTCTGGCTGTTCAGTGAAGCGATGGCTGCCGCACGCCTGCGGATGCAGGCAGGGGGAGCTTGAGCATCGCGGTCCAGCTCTGCTGGTTGCATTGCTGCTCTCCAGAGTGTTGCATTGGGTGGACTGCGGGGCTGCTGTTGTTATCAGCAAGCCACACAAGTAGTTATTAGGTACAACCGTGACCTAGTTCCTGCTAGTTCATTGCTTAGATTTCCCGAAAAGCTAGAAGGAATGGGGAAAGAGAACCCTGTCCTCCAAGTGCACCGAAGGTCGGTGAGATGATGGTATTGGAATATGGCTTTCCAGGCTCATCACAGGATGGAAGCAGGTGGCATTTCACTGCTCCGGGCGGTGTGAATCCAGCCCATTCACTGAAGTCACAGCATCATGCAGATTATTTGCGCTGTACCCCATGTACTTTATAAGAATAGCAGCTTCTTTCTACTCCTGTCTCCACGGCAGAGTGGCTGGGTAAAAGCAGGGCTGTGCGATGGCTGTCGGGAGGCCCTGCCACAGCCAGCAAAGCAGGCACTTGGCACTGTCCACAGGCATTATCAAGAAGGACCCCCTCACACTCAGTATCTCTCCCGAGGTACCTCATGTTTCTCTCACAGGAACCTCATGTTTCAAACAAAGGTGTTTGTGTTGTGCATACAGCGTGTGAGGCTTTCTCTGGATTCCATTCTGCCGAGGCGCGTTTGTAAGAGCGAGTGCAAAGAGAGGGGAGTTGGGTGAGCTGGAGACACAGTGACAGGGCAAGTGTGGGGATCATGGACCCCAGGAAGGGAACGCTTGGGTGAGGAACTGAGATTGCCATGGGGAAGGCCAGGGGCTTCAGTGGCAGGGACAGGGCAACTATTGCCTCTGTAGCTTACTAGCAGTTAATTATGAAAGTATTTGGCATTGTCACAGTTCCTCCTCCACCTGGAAGCAATCTCTGGATTTCTTTTTCCTCAGTTGCCCAAAAGGCACGTGCAAGCTGTTTCAGGAGCTTTGGCTAAGATCACATTTGCCAGGCTGCTTTATTATAATAATTTATGCTGCACTGTAATTCCTAAAGTAACAGTAATAATGATTCAGATGGTGACAGACTCTTAATTAAGATCACTGTAGAATACTTCAGCTTTTAGCTGTTGTATTCTTCCTACTATCAGCACACATTAGAGTGCAACAGTTTGACAAGATCAAGCTGAAATATCCTGGTGACAGCTATGAGAGCTGAACACACCCTGGATCTCTCCAGGTACACACATAGTGCTAACTAAGAAAAAAACAGCTCTATCAAGTTTTTGCCTTCATTTTACTGAATTTAAGGGCATTTTTAAAGTATGGGAACAGCTAAATAACCAACAGAAATTAACAGTAAGCAACTGTCTGATCTGAAAGATTAACTTCTAAACCAGTACTGAAACTAATAAAGGAATATTGAGCAGAAGGGGAAACTGGCAAGTGTGAAAACTTCAAGACTAACAGCAATTGGCTCTTAGCCAAAGTCATAACAGTTACCGACAGAATGCAACTCCAGACTTTCTTCTGGAAGGGCTGTAAACTCTCACACTGACTTGGAAGGAGCATCTCAATTGGAGGGTGGGATGGAAAGAACACCTGCCTCTCTAAATTTAATTACCCACCATCTCCTACTGTAGAGCCTTTTGTTCCTTTCCAGGACACAGTACAAAAAAGATGATATGGACCATTAGCTTGACTTGCATGGCACATCCCATGTGCCCTGTGTAAATCAGGAATTGAAGCAGTTGTGAGCAATTTCAGTCCACTGAGGTAGCAAGTTCCTTGTTGCTTTATTTTACTCTGAAATTCGTTTCAGACACCAGTAGACTGATAGTCAGATGATGATGAATAATTGACTTAATCCAAGAGAGCTCTGGGGCTACATCTATTGCAGCAAGTTTAACAACAAATGCACATGAAGCCCATCCTAAATTAGGGTGGATTATCTAATTCTTTCAATCTTCTGAGGCATCTGCTTAAGTCTGCTAGGTGGGATTTCTTGTTGTGGAAAAGAATCACTTTCGTTAACTTCTTAGACTGACACTTGAAGCAATGTAGCTCAAAGTGTGTTATGCAAGAACATACTCCTTTAGCAGTAGGAATCACTTTTAAATCTGATGGAAATACAGAATAAAAGAGGTGTTTTCCCAAGGATGTAAAAATAACAGACTTGGTTAAAATCTGAGTGTGTTCATTAACTTAGATGAAAGATGTCCAGTGTAGTCTTGTCTTCAATCCATGCTAATGATGCTGTGATATATACATAAAAGTTTATTTGCTGTTTTGTAGGTTAGTCAGCTACGATCAAAATACAAGCTAAACACATTGGGAGGGAAGGTTCTTTTAACTTCTGTATTTTCCCTTCTTTAGGAAGAGTTTCAGTATACACTCTTAACAGGAAACTTAAAGAGCAGAATCTCTTAGTAGTTACCATATTTGAGATCATCTCCACTTGAAAAAAAATTTCCATCTCTGTCCTCTCTTATATGCAAATCCACATTTATACCTGTAATCTAAGTTCCTCTGAGATTTAGATACAATACATGCTGAAGTACTGCTTTCTGTAAAATAACTACTACTGTAAGAAAGAATGAGGATGATGCTACATGCAGTTCAGATTCTAGTATCTTTGCATCCTTCAGGGTACTTACAGTGTTTTCCTGAGATACCTGTGTTATAAGAGAGAGGTAAGTTGAGCTGTGTAAGGCCTTTTTTATAATTCAGGCTGCTATAAAGTGTTTCTAGGTAACTTTTGGCTCACTGATATGCAAACAGACAAAATTCTTTCTCAAGCTGACATCAAAGCTAACACTAGATCAAAAATGTTTAATGAAAAAACTCATGGGTAAGCTATTAAAAATGCAACAAAGTGGTCAGTGTCTGGCAAAGTTAAAGGATAGGTAACACCGTGCATATGCTAATGTGAAGCTGTTTACTTGAGGGAATTAGAAACCTATCACATTGTTTGAAGTTGTCATGAAAGTTCCCAAGTTCTTTTTGGAGTTGAGACATTCCTTATGAATATAGATAAATGTTCATGGGAGGACTTAATTTGGGAGCAGAAATTTGCTATTAATAATGGTACGTCAGTTCAAGATCTATCAGGCTGCTATTTGTATATTGGAATGAAAGTGGTTTGCATCATGTGAAAAATTGAACATTCACAGGTGTCCTTAAAGGCTCTCTAAAGTATCTCCTAAGCAGACATTATCTCTTAGGGTTTTCTATTGGGGTTGGTTGTCTGTTTAAATAAATAAAATTGTGGGTGTTCCATTGTTCTTTTGTCTCTTGAGGGCAAGACTGAAGTATTTCTTTTTTGTTGTCTCTTATCTGAGTGAATTAATCTCCATTTCTTGAAGGACAAGGAAAGTTTTCACTAAACAGAGATATATTTGTTGAATAACTCAAGCCTTATGGGAAAAATGGGGGGGGGGGGAATTAATGGAAAAATGCATTGGAAGCTTATGTCCAGATCAAGTTAATGATATTTCATGTGAGGGGGTGTAGCAAGAAAGAGAACACAGGTACATCTGGATCTGGCAGAGACAACTTCTGGTTGACTGACCTTAATTGTTGGTGCTTTTTATAGACCCTTTTTATAGATGGTTTTTTTTTTTACATTATGTTTTTAAAGTAGATTTTCTTAAATAAACTTGATTTCATTCTTTACGTGCAAAGTGCCTGTATAGTTATTTAAATGTACAGCTGATAGCTACTGACTTAGCACTGTACAACATTCCAGTTGGTCGAGTGATCTGGTGTACAATCAAACCAGTGCAACCTGCCTTCTGATGAAATTTTTGTCTTGAGTTTGATCCCTTGTGTGATTTCTTTGGTGGTTTAAGGTCTAGAGCTCATCCCTGTTCTTTAGAAGACCTTATTTTTATTACTGACTTTATTTATTTATTACTGATATTCATGAAATTGTAGGATTGTAACATGTTTCTCTAGCACTAAACTGTGCAATTGGTTACTAAATTCAAAGACTTTTGAAGAGGTTGGTTGACATACACTCTGTGTACATCAAAGCTGAAGCTTTGATTTCTTCGGGAAAACTAGCCGTGTGCAACATTGCTAAAGCAGGTCTAAGTGCTTTAAGAACTGCCAGATGCTTAGATCATGACAAATAATTTGCTAATGAGGAATCAGTAAGTGGTTGTTTCAGTGAATTAGTATAAGAATTAATCTTATTAAGTATTTTTACAAATAATGGTGAAGTAAATATAAAATTGCCAATGATAAAATTTGCAGATGACCCAAGATTTAGGTGTACATATGGAGGACAGAGCAGTTGCTGGTGCTGCTCACTGGTTAGGCCAGTTCTCCTGGGCTTCAGCACGGACACATTCAAAATTACACCCCCAGGAACAAGCAGCGCAGTTTTATCTGCGCAGTAGAGATTACGTCCTGGAAAGCTCTAACTTCACCTCTGGGAATCTACCTGTAACACATTTAGAGATGTGGAGGATAGGGGTGCTGTGGGCCCCGGGCAGACAATACATTGGAGGGGAGAACTGGAAGGCAAAAAAGGGGAAATCTCCACAGGACAGCATGTCAGGGGAGAGGAATCTAATTGAGTCAGAGCTGTCAGTCTTCCTCGCTCCTCTGTGATGAGATGCCTCATATCCAAGGATTGTGTTGCTCAGAGGGTTTCTAATCAGTTCCTGGCTAAATCAAGGAGGAAGAGCATCTTGTTCTTTCTTAGGTATGATCTGGGTGTAAGCTTTTATCGCAGGTACAGTTACTAGACTACTACTGCACCAGTATTATTTCCAAAGAATTGAAAGAAAAATACAGCTATTGCAGGAGAAGATAAATGATGATGCCTAATGGGTAGAAAGGGTGAATTTCCTCTAATCAGATAGAGAAGAGAGGAGTTAAACACTCTTGCAGTGGAACATTTTGCACAAATTTCATTGGATTCCCTCCAGGCTTTTTGATGACACCCTGTACCATAGCGACAAAAGCTAGGGTCGTACTTTCAGCAGCACAACAGAATTCGTGGTTTATGGTTCTGTTACAAATCTACTAACTTTGAGAAGCCAACGTGTTAAATGTTTTATCTCATTCAGGGCTGAAATACCGAGTGGATGTTGCAGATGGTGATACACATGCTTCTAGAAAAAATGATGACTGCCTCCAGCCCTAGCTGCAAATGGCTAACTAATTTATTATTGTACAATGAGGTCTTGATTATGATACAGTGGAGCCTTACAGCATTAGGTTTGGTGAATGTTTTTATTTGAGGAATAATAGCTTGTAAGAATGCTATTTATCCACTGGAGGAGACTCACCTCTGCCTATAGAACAGCTACAGAATCTATGCAGCATGTGAACTATCTTCAGAGTAGTGGTTGAACACTGAAGGGGGATTGTGTCTGATGCCATCTGCACATGGATAATTCTGAAATTCATTCCTGAAGTGAAATTCTCCGTGGGTCTTCTTGTGTAGTTGCAAACTTCCAGCCCCCATGCTTTGCCTAGGCAGGCTCTGAACTGAGCCAGATCATTTTGCAGGTGACCAAACTAGTGGTAGAAAATGGGTTGGCTCTGTTCTTCGGGCAGGTAAAGTATCCAAAGAAGAGACAAATGTCAGAAAAATAATTTGTATTTTTCCTTGCTTAGCAATATATGTATTAAAAACCCCCAAACAATCAATAAAGCCAAATCATTGGCTATACGGTTGGACTGTAACCTGTCAGTATGAACTGCTGTTACTGGAATGCAGATTTCTGGAGCAAAGCAGCAGAAGATGCACAGGCAAGAAGTGGGACCAATGAGAAAGCTGGCAATGGGGGGAGAGGGGAAGGATGGAGAGGGGTTATGGCCACAGTGCTGGCCAAAACAGGGCTGGAGAAACAGGACTTGGTGTAATTGCTTTGCAAATATAAAAAATGCACTGAGGAAATACCAGCTTTACTACTAGCTTTTTTTCCTTACTGAATCAGTCCCCTTTTTGGATCCCCCTCGAGTCTAAAATAGCTTAGCAATAATAACAACGACCGAAACAGTAATCAAAGTCCCTCTGCTGCTGCAAGCTAATCTGGAGATCAACCGGCTGTGTTTATTCTTGGTGAAGAATATAGAGGCTGCTTTCTGAAATAATCAAGGCTGCCTCCTTCTGAGAAAGTGTTGGGTTTTCATGTGTCATTACAGATGCTGAGGGCTTGTTTGCATTTGCTGAAAGTGTATTTTATTAGTTTGGTTGTTTTTCTTAATGGCAACAAATATTTTGAAGTGGTTAATTTATGAGAATAAATATTATTCAGCAGGTTCCTGACTCCCCAAGGTAAATAATGCAGATGTGGTAAAGGCCAGCTCTGTTACATTAATAATTGATGTTTGGCTTCCTCCTAGCTCAACTGTAATCTATTCATTTTGCTTTGTAAAAGTGCAATTAGAGCTGAATTATAGTAATCAATAGAGCGGCAGCATTTAGAGCAAGGGAACATAAATAGGGGAAATTTTGCACATAGGAAGTTTTTTGAGGTATATTGCAAAATCTACTGTGATTGGCTGGAATTTTAAACAATCACAAAGGAGATTAAATTATAATTGATGTAGACATTTTCAGAGGTTCTCTTTTTAACTAAAACCAAGTCCTAACAATCTGAAATTATTTCCTTTCCTTTTCCTTCTGTCATGTCTGCCAGTCAGCCCATATGCTAATGATGTGAAAATGCAGTTTTCTTGGGCCTGTCCGAACATCTCTGCTATTTATGGGCAGGAATAGAGGGGGATGTGATGGGAACTGGGTCCTTCATTTAGAAGACAGTGGCAGATCTGGGAAGGTGTAAAATGAGTAGTGTTAATGGACAATTCGAAGAGAACTTACACATGCTACAGCCAAAGGAAACACAGTATTTGGTAGGGGGGGGAGAAAAACGGGAAAGAAAAAGAACCTCCAAGATTGGGGAAGAAGGTTTTGGTTAACCATCCCACATTTAGAGACTGTCACAGGGAGAAATGTTGATAGTGTCGAGACTTTGGTGAGGAAGAAGCAGTAGAGAAGGGAAGGCCTTGGTTGCACTCTGTTTCCGAGAAGGACAATAAAGGAGATACAGTACTGAGGTGAGATGGGCTCCTGCAAGCCTATGGCACAGGCTTGTAAAGTTGGTTTGCACTTTGAAGCTCACACGGAAACACTGGAGGATCTCTGTGACTTGGGGAGGCTGGGCAGGGTTTGTGCCCTTGGGACTTACGTAACTTAAAATCTGGATAATGTTCCCTGTCCTTTTTTTTAATTCCTACTGCCTTTGGTGCCATTGCGTTCGTTTGGAGGAGCTTCCTCGGCACCAGAAACCCCGTGTATTCCGTGGGGCTGGCAAGAATGGTTTGTGTGACATTTACTTTTGAATTTCAGCGTTCACTTTGGTCTAATGGGGTGCAAAGCTTGTGGCACTGTATTTCCCCCTAATACTTCATTTACTCAAGAATAAGGAACTGAGCTGAGGTCTGATGTAGCTTCTGTCCCCGCTGCTGGAGAGAAGCTGCTTTGGCAGCACAGGGCACCAGACACTCCTCTCCGCCTCCTCATGCAGAGGAGTTCTATGGGGGACAAGCTGCCAGTAGAGGGTGATTTGCAGGGTATGGCGAGCTGGATCCAGAGCTGGTGGGAGTCACTGGGAACTGTCAATGTAAAAGCACAATACTAAGTGATTATTAATATTAATAATTACCATAGTATTCTCCTTCTCTAGAGCATTGTGAAGTTTGAGGTGAAACTAAGTGATTTCCATCATAGAGGAAGGGTGTAATGGCTCAATAATGTATTCCCTGTTGTGACTTTTGGACGTTATGCAATGGCAATAAAAGTATAAAATGTGTTTAATTAAAGGAAGAAGCCAATTTTATTGAACAAGTGTACCAAATAACGAAAAGTAGGACTATTAACACATGGGCCCAACTTCTCAAGCGCAATTTTCATTTTGCTATAGAAATTTAAAACCAAAACATGTTACTTAATGCAATTAATTTTTTATTAATGCAATTAGTTTTTTTTTCCTGATGGCAATGAATAGGAGCTACCAACTGGATAGGAGAAAAGCTGCTATTTAAAGTGATAGGGAAGGAGATGCATCCTCGGCTAGAGCTTTGCACACTCGGACTAGGCAATGAAATAATTACAGCCCCATTTAAACCAATATATTTTCCCGGGAAGCATTAGCTTGTCGCTGTGTAATGCATGCATTGCTCGGCGTGTGTGTTATGTTTTAATTATGCCTCCATCTTTCTCATAAGGCATATTGTCTTCTAAAGCAGCCCTCTCTAATAAGCCTGTCCTGACAGTTGTCATGAGACACTGATTGCTTTTGGTGAATAGCGTATCTTGTCATTTTCTTCTCCTATCGAGACATAATAGACATCAGATTCTCTGTACATAGAAATTCACCTTCATATAGTGTTATAATGTGCACTGTTTTTTCTTTTTTTCTTTTATCAACATAATGAAATGATCCCCTTCCACATCATGGAGTAGCATAATGCTTATTGATTTATTGCTGTGCCTATTTATGTTGGCTGATCAGAAAGGTGCTTCCAATACATTAGCAAACCCCTGAAGTGCTCTGGTAATAGGAAAAAAACACCTGGGTAGCTGTAAATATAGGAAAAAAGGTTTAGAGTTTTATAAAAAGTCCTCTTGTGCTAAGATGGTAGTGTGCTCAGCCAGGCTATCTTACAGTAACCTCTCCACGGGATGGCTGCTTGCAGGAGAATTGAGGTTCTCTTAGGCGCTGGCCTGCTGCCTTTGGCAGCATTTCCCGAATGCAGGCAGCAGTGCCCTCATTTTCTCACTTTGTTTACCCTGAATAGAAACAATCTCTGTTAATGTGAAGAGGCAGAAGCTGCTAGATATTAACCTTTTCCTGCAAAATGAGAATAGACACTACAGCTGAGCATCAGTTTAAAGACTTTTACAGAAGCTACTTCAGTTTAGGGTTAGAAAAACATTAAAATGTTGTAGCCCACCTGCAGACCTCCACGTACGTGTTATCTGGGAGGGAAGGAAGCAAGGAAAACAACAAACAGGTTGTTCCTACAATACATCTTTTCTGATTGAACTTGAACACAGCACAGTGTGCTACAGAAGAATGAATAAACTGATGATAATAACAGAAGCTGATTACATTGTGATGGGCAATAGCAGCAAATAGGCCTTATCTTGCACTGTGAAATAGAAACTCATGGCCAAACAAATAAGTCTAGATTCCCAACGAGCGCATTTTCAGCAGTCTCTGGGCAATGACCCTCAAAATTGTGTATTCAAAAAAAAAAATTATTTTCAGAAGTGCAGCCTTGGCCCTTAGTGTGGCTGAAAATAAGGTATTTGTGTTGCTCAATTGCGCATGCAACCTATCATCAAATTTTCATCCCATTGAGAAATGCTGGTGTTCACAATCGGATGCTGATCAGGACCTGGTCACATATTAGCACGTATGCTTTCTGCTCTTGCTTTGACCATCTACTACTCCTCTTCATTCACATAAATGATGACTTTTTATAATCAAGACAAGAGAATTTTAAACCATTGAAAATGGACCAAAAGTGTAACCCTTTGAGTGCTTGCCTGACCCAGCTCTACCCCCATAGGTGTACTCCAACTTAGAGTGCGCTCTGTTTGGTTTAGTGTATGGAGGATGGAGAACAAGCTGGGTTTGTGTTTTCACACAGTCTCCAAATTTTGACCAAGAGTGCACATTTTACCACTGGAAAAAGAATAAATATTCTGACAAATATTTGTTCATTTTAATAGTAGTACAAATATGTGAAAAGCCAAGGTGGTATCGATTGTGAGCTCCCTGTTCATGTTGTTTCATCCAGAGTCAATGAAGCACTTGGGCAGGTACTTCACTTTCCATAATGTTTAGACTATACTGAATCATTATCTTACTGACTGTTGGAATTTGGTGAGCTCTAGTACTCTTGGATTTAAAGAGGCTTAAGTCTGTATTAAAATCAAACATATTTTGATGTTTTTCCTTCTCAGAGGGGATTGCTCTCTATAATAATGCTGACTATATTTGTCCTGAAAGGGCTTAAAAACTTACTTGTTTGTGTACCCTGTTAAGAAGTGTAAAATGTCTTTGCTTTATGCTTCTCCTGCCCTTCAAGAAAGTTCACTGAACTTTCACAAATGCAACTTAGACTGAGTGCTCTCTCCTATTAATGTAGGACAATTAGTCATGAAACTCATTGCTCTTTTTAATGCATTCAGCCTCCCTGGAACAGAGCAGATTGGCACGTAGATCGTTGGAAGTGTACTTGTGATTCAACAAGCAGGCCATCCCTGCCTGACTTACTGAGGTAAACATCCTCGGAGCACAGTCAATGTCACACAGAAAAGCAAAGTAAAATGGATAGTTTTAGTAATACATCAGCTGCTAAGAAGTCTCTTAGACTGTAGGGGAATGACAGTGACATAAATCTCAGGAGGATGATGAGATTCCAGCTCCTTCCCACTATGAGCTCCTGACTAGGTGTATTGTACCCTTGTGTCCCCACCTGAAAAAAGAGACTGCAGCAAGATCCAGTGGGTGAGCATAGATACACAGGGAAGGGAACCCCTTCTAGAACACTAAAACCCAATCAAGCCACTGATCAGCATCCCCGTTTTCCAGACAGCAAAATAATTCCATAAATATAAGCAAGTATCACCATTTTTCTCAATAGAGGTTTCCCTAAAAGCATTTCAGCTACGAAACTGTGAAATATTTTAATTTCCTAGTTAAAAATGTACTATCAGTAGCCATACATTTCAACTTGGGCGTTCCTTCCCCAGTTTGTAGAACATGCTGAAAAATTACCCTAAATGAGAAGATTGTTATTCATTGGAATTGGAGGAAATGAAATAATTTATTCTATCTGAATATCGTTTTCTTGAAAAGATACTAAACAAATGAAATCACTCCTAAGAATGTTCACAGTCCTATCAGAAGGAAACATCAAAAAGCACCAATTCCAACATAATTTTTGTATAAACCCATATGAAGTATTAGTATTATAATGGATTTTTACATCCTTTAAACGTAATAAGGAATATTGCCCAGAAATAAAGTAAAATATGCAGCCAACCATATTGTTGCAGTAATAATAATAATTACTGATTGCTGTCAAAGGTACCTTTCAGCTCTAAAATCTCCAGTCAAATCTTTCTCCTTGTTAAGAGTGTTAGTAAATAATTGTTGTTGGACTGGCAGCTTATTTTGTTCCAGTACAGCTCATCGAAGTCTCCCTCTTAGTAAAGATGCTGCGTTAATTACAGTTTAGCAGTGCCTGCTTATCTTTCTAACCACAGATTTAGTAGGTGGTGGGTTTTTTACACAGTGATAAAGGTTGAAAGGAACACTTGCATGGAATAACCACATGGAGAGTCTCAGGTCTTTTAAAATGGGGAGCAGAGTTTGCGTAATGTTTTGACTGTGTGACCTTGAAGTTGACTAGTTTCTGAAACTCGGGCTCAAGAATGAGTTGAGGTAGCTTCCAACTAGCTGTATTTTACATGGTTCAGTTTTGGAGCACACTTTACATTTACTCAAGGGGGAAAAAGAGGGGAGTGTTCCTCTGAAATCTGAGGTGAAGCGAGCCTGGCTTCTGCTCTGAGTTTTGCTGTCTTGCTCTTGTGCACATGCATTTTCTAATGTTAGCTCCTGCTTGTCAAAATTGATCATTAAACTTCAATTTTTCCTGGTCAGTTTGTTTAGGATGGACTTCCTCCAATAAAAACTGTCAAGACACGTACTCATATTTTAGGAAAACAGAGGATACAAAATAATTATTAAAGAGAAAACTATGTCTGATATGCACATGGAGTAACCAGTTTATTAAACACATCTTATTGTGTGTACAAGTAAATATATACATTTTGATCCCTTGAGACACACAGAAATGTCTGGATTTTCAGAATGTAAAACTACATGATAAAGTTCTAAGCAAGCGGTACATATTTATCACAAAGCAATTAAATATCTTGGTTTGTTTATTCTAAAATTAACTTGGCATATTAATTTAACATGAAAAGAGTGATTTAATGAAATCTTCAGAGAATTAGTATCTGCCCTTTGAATAAGTTATCTAAAATGCCATTTTATTATGCAAAGCTATGTAAAATAAATTACATTCAAGCAGTGGTTCAGAAAGTAGCTTATCGCAACCTGACGTTCATAAAGAAATGACATAAAAGATCTGGGGATCGTTGCTTTGCTTTCAAGATGGGAAAAATTAAGCAGAAATAGTCTTTCATTTAAAAACAGCTAATTTGACATGGAGATAATTATCTTGGTACTTTGAAATGTGATTAACTCTAATTATAGCCAGAAAAAAACCTACAGGGAACAATGAAAACAAAATCTAAATGTGGAAGCTGGAGTGCAGACTGTCACGTGTGTGATTCATGTGACACAGCAGGGCTGATTATTTTTGAAGAGGGCAGCAGTCCTCCTCTAAAAACATGCAACCCTGTCCTCAGACTAGAAATTCCTACCTCCACACATACTCTCCCTTCAGTGTAAGAGAGTAGCGTGAGCAGTGCTTGTGGTAAATGATTTACTTCTCTCACTGTATGTCTGCATATTCATAAACACATGCACACTATACCTGGCACCCAACTTAATGCAAACCCAGGATATTCTTGTTTTGTCTGTGGATAATCTCACTGTACATCTAGCAAGATCAGTGTGTTGATTCCAATAAAGGGATGCAGAAAGGCTACCCAAGCAAGCACTTTGGCAGACAATTTTCCTTTTGCCAAATAAAGAACAACACTGCTCTCCCAACTTCATTTGGTGATTCATTGGAAATGCAAGGGCAGGTAGTATTAAATAGCTAATATTACTCTGCATGGATGGAAGTTGTCTTCAGCGTTTGGCTTCCTTTCAATAAATTGCTCTCTTCACTATTGTTTTCTGACAGTGATATCCACCAGTAATTCCAATGTTGTGCTGTTTTGAGTTTGCTTTATTTTTTGAACATTTTCCAGTATTTGTCATAAGGCATCGATTTAAACAAGGGATCATTTTCCTCAGGTGTGGTGACAGACATGGAAGACCACACAAACAAGAGAAACCGGTGTGGATTATTTAGTACTTTTCATACTGAAGGTGGTTCCTCAGAACTGATGAGAGGGAGGCAATCTAGAAGTCTGGCTGTTGTTGGTTAAGGCTTTTCTGTTTGCTCATTTCATATACACACAGAGTTTGTCCGATGTGTTTGTGCATCAAGACGTAGACTCTGGCTTCTAGGTTCTGACCCGCTTGGCTTAGCTCTGTGCTCCAGAGCAATCTGCTGGAACTATTGGGAGCCAGGAATCCCAAACTGTTGTTCTGGGAAGCAAGCTACGACTCCAGGTTTGGATTCAAGGCTCACAGCTTTGTGATGATGGGATGCCTTAATATTTGCAGTTTAAGCCAATTTCTTGGGGAAGCCAGGCTTTCTAGTATGAGGTTTCCAGACATCTTATGCTCCCAGCTTGGTATCTGTCAGTTTAGAATCATTGGATTCCCCACCAGCTGAGCATCCATATCTTGAGGAATTTGTAAACACTGATACTTTAATATGTAAGTTTGCATGTTGATGAATAACCACAAAAATAGATGAAGAATGAGTTGCTGAATTCCTTAGTTGCCACCCAGAAACTGGATATTAAAAGCAAATATTTCCAAATATTTCATTCCTACTAATTGTTGAGGAAGTCATTGCTGGTTCCGTAGCAATTTTGAAATTAATAGGGAAGAAAATTGTGAGTTAGGAATAGTTTTTCTTCTCTTTCCTGTTATTTAGTCCAGCTGTGTTGTGTGTACACAAATGACAGAATTTCCTAGACGACCTGTGCAGGGTTAGGCTACTTCACAATGTGTTAGGTATGAAAAGAATGAAAAAAATCTTAATGATTTTTTTCTTCTGCTAAACTGATACAGTTGTTTCTGGGTGCAAGACAAACAGATGTTACTTTAAAACTTTAGCTTACTTGTTTGTAGATGGTAAAACCATGGTAAATGCAGATGGATTAATTAGTCTCTGTTCACTTTATATTCCTCCTTAATTTTATGTACTTGTACTGAACTGCGACATCTCTCTCAAAACTGTTCTAGTTTATATGACTCAACTTATCCTTTCTGTGTTCTCATTAAAACTCGGGAACAATCTCATTTGCCCTTTTTTTTTTTTTTCTTTTTAGCAATACAAACATCTTTGCTCTTTTATTTTTAGTTTTAATCAAAAAAAGGAAAACTATGATACTGTAGAAATAGAGTTGACATTGGAACATCTGGGAATGAAATGCACTCTGTAAAAAGTGTAGAGCAAAGGATTTGTGCTTAAATACCAGGGAAGATCTGAATTCTTTGGCCGTCCAAATGACCCTGGCAGCTCCCTGAGTATTACAACATTAATAAGAAGCTAAAGCAGCTTAACAGCCAGCCTGGTATCCTCCTGCCCTTGGGCTGCACGTTCTCTGGGCTGTACAGAACGCTCTTGAGTGTGCACAGCTAATTGAAATTGCCATGTGCTCATACAGTAATAGCCTTTCACCTTTTTATTATGTCCTGCTCTGTGTCACTTGTACCTTCTGACGTATTCCTCAGTGACAACTTTCTAAAGTTTCCCATGAGAATCTTACTGAAGTTTTGGGAAGGGCTTGAATCGCCTGCCACCATGACATTGGAAACACTGAAAATTCTCCAGGGCATGGAAATGTCTTTTTACTTTAATTACTGCTTAAAGTTTCTTAGACAAGCTGATACACAGTAATCATGATCACTGGCTTTCCTGGTTTGTATTTAATATGACATGGAAAAATGTATTGCTCCAATTATCCAGTTTTCAGGGCAGTGGTGGTCTTTGCCTATCTCCCTAATTAGCTTCCATTTCATCTTACTGCTTCATTCTGGGCACTGGCACACTTGCTTCCAGCATAGCTCCTCAGCTTCTTTCCAAGGCCCTGAGGCCTTGTACCTCCTTGCACGGAGCTGACGTGGAGCGGCGAGGAACCGTGTGCCTCCCTTGCTGGCTCCCCTCCAGCATGAAATCCACCCGCTGTGCTTGGAGTGCAGCTGAGGCTGTCACATCAGCTACCTTTAAAAATGATCTGTATAGCTGCCTTTGGTTTGATCTTCTTGTTTTCCATAGTGTTACTGGGGATTGGTTTTTCATTAAAAAGTATTATTTTATTTTTCTTTATAAAAGCAAATCCAGTCGAGGATTTGCAAGCAACCAGATGATGATCCCAGAGTTGAGTGTCTTGGCAGTGCTCGAGTAGTAAGCAAGCAGTGCCCCATGCTGCTACCGTGTATGTAAACTGTGGTGCACCTACAAACCAGCACCAAGCCCCTTGGTTACATCCTCGTCATTCATATTCTCCCTACGAACTAGGGAAGAGGATGCTGTGTTTCTAACCTACTTTGTTATTCTCTTCATTAGTTCTAATATTTGCAGAAACTCTCAGAGATAAATCTTTTCTAATTCCTTTGCATTTCATTGTAAGAGTGTTAATCACAATGAATTCTTTCGGTATTTAACAAAATCAATTATCAATTGGCTTTTATGGGGAATTGTGCATTGTGGTTAGTCATCAGCTGGGCATTATGGCTTTATTTGACAACTATATTATTAAAACATACAGTAATTTGCTTTTATTATAATCTATCAAAAAGCCAACACAATTCTCCAAAATAATGTGAGCTTTGGAATTATAATTAGAGCATGTTTTATTAGGAATTGTTTTATAATGCGGTGTTACTTTTCGGACTTAATTATTTTGTGCGAAGAAAGTTTAATTAATATATTATTTACAGGAACCAGATATCTTACCTGTATTTTTCCTAAATGCTTGAAGTAGAACAACTGCATTAACAAGATTTACATAAGCACTTAATCATTCTAAGGTAAATAGACTTGATTAAATAATGAACGATTTAAAAAGGTGCCTCATTCTTAAAACACTGGACCAGTTCCTACAAATTTGTATTACTGGTGGTGTTCCCACTTGATCTGGAGGTTGGTGCTGTACTCTGGGACTGGTCCAAAGTTTATTCAGTCATAAGCAACTTCTATAATGCAGTGACCTAGCTTAGCTAATTCTGTAATGAAGTTGGTGCATCGGTGTGTAACATTAGCAACAAACGTTATTAAGGAAATGAGTGCATTATATTCTAGCTACTTTGATTAAAGGCTACATGTTGGCTACAGTTGTGACAGCTTCTGTTGAGAAAGGAGTACTTTGAAGGCATTAAAGTAAACCATGGTGGATATAAGTTAAAATTTGGAAAAAAAAAAAATCAGAGATGCTTGTGATATTTCAGATACCACTGCCTGTGGTACTTGAGGTGATAGGGGTGAGAACACCAGCCAAAGAGCACAGTAAGAATGCACCGATGCAAACCCAGATAGTATCCTATGCTGATAGTCTTCCTAGCTGTGGGGTATATTGAAGATCATCCTTCTCTTGCCTTGAGATATTTATTGACCATAGCTTTCATTACAGAGTAGACAAGTACCAATAAGATAAAATATATGCAAGTTTAAAAAGTCTACACTCAGGTTTTAAACCTTTTTGCTTATGAAGAATGTTCTTACTGGCCTTTTCCTGTCTCATTTGGGAGATGAAATGTGAGCTATATATTTGCTCTGGAATTGGCTTGGCTCTCAAGGAGCCATTACAGTTGTTATTCAAACCTCTGGATTCAGCCTGTCTTAGAATCATTGTGTTCTTCTCGTCAGTGGAGTATTTTAGTGTAGGAGGTGCAGTGTGAAATCAGTCTGTGTAAACCTTGGCTCTATAAACATTTTTATGCTGAAATTTTCTCTTCAGTATTAGTAAGAACAATAACGTTACTGGTAACTGTCGTCCACTATGTATAGGGTACTTTATTCAAAAAGCCCCAAATAAATCTGTAGAAGTCTGTTGCTTCATCACAGATACCATAAAGTGAAGGGCAGATTATTGCCACTGAGAAGGAATGACCAGTGCCACTGAGCTCCCTGCTCTCCTCGGAGCACAAGAAAGGAGTCACTGCAGGCCCGCCCCATCTACAGCGTTATCCAGTAGCAAATACCTTTGGAAAAAGCACAGGGAACATACAAGACTAGAGTTGTCCTTCTGTTTAGTGTCCCAGTTTCCAACAGTCATCTGCTGCAGGCTTCTCTTGAACCAGAGTGAGCCTGGAGCACGGTGTTCCAGAGCTGCAGATGGAATTTTCTGTTCCGCTTGTTAAATTACTTGTATATTTCTTCCTTCCCCACATTCTGAAGCAGTGATACGGTGTGTAATCCATATTTCCTTTCTTTTGCTTTACATCTGTTATTTGATGATTTTTCTGCATGCTTTTTATTCCCTCTTTGCCCTTTTATTTGTTGTTGAGAGGTGATGTAAATGGTTCATTGGAAAGATTTAACTGGTAGCTGAACAGTGTCTGTGTTACAGCAGATGTATTTCATCCTGAAACCAGAGAATTCTCCTTTGCTTCTTTAACTGGCTCCCTTAAATATGTATTTAAAAGAGCAGTGTTTTGAGCAGCATTAGTCAAGTTCCTGTGCAATCACGGGCCTGTAAAATGCTTGCTGAGCATCTTTCCACCCACTTATTCTCTGTCTTGTGTGGAGAAACTCATCCAGTTACACTTTACAGGCTGAGAGATGGGATGGTGTTAAATACTATCCTGGCAGAAGATGTAACTTCTAACATACGTCCTTAAGATTTCTGTGAATTACTCTTCTTGCTATACTGTTCTCCTTGGATTTGTGCTGCATGTAACATGAGCTTGGGAGAATTCATATTCAGGTCAGTCACCAGTGAAATGTATTGGCCCACTGGGAAGTTGGTGCGAGGCTATGAGCAATCTGCAGAGCACGTGAACCACTGTAACCTGTATATTGAGCTGACTCGTGGTGGACTACACCCCCTTAATCAGTTTTTCAAGTTACCTATGTTGTTCTACAAGTAATTGTATTCCAAGTATTGCCATTCCTTATCAAGTGGTGTCATTCAGCTGGGGTTAAAATGGTCATGGGGGAAAGGACAAGAGCTTCTCTACAGTACCTAGAGTTGTGTCTAAATAGCAGATGTGTCACACCTAAATTACCTTTCCCAGCGGAAAGAAAATTGGCTTTAAACCAACGTGTCTGAAAAATGTAACGTACAAGTCTAACCATTTGGTACCATGAGCTGGATATATCAAAGATTAGTACATAAATGAAAGGGAAATAAATTATGCTGCATATAGAGGGGTTTCTGTGGTTACACTGAAGGACATTACTGGGGAGTCAGAGATGGGAAATGAATGAGTGACAAGCTAATCTTGGCCTAAATAAAATATGAACCAAGGAAAATGAATACAGCCAGACTTATGTTCTCACAGAATTGGGAGAGTTTTATCAAGAACTACAATTAGTTGTCAAAAACATCCCTAAGCCATGACTTGCTTGTGTAATTTAAAGACTTCAAAGCAGTGTGTCATTCAGGAATACACACTGCGGTGCAACTGGGATGCAGCCTAGGAGATAATGGTAATAGCTGTCTTCAAGATCCTTAGATGAAAGTGGGTTTATAAACATTAGTTAAATGAGTTGCTAAAGATAATTCTAGCCAAGGACTTTGGAATTGTTGGAATTTATTTCAAAATCAAAATATCAACAAGAGGTAAATGTAGATGTTTCCAAAAGCTGCCCAGGAAACAGGAATGGCTTTGCAGCTAAGTGTAAGGAATATACAAGAGAGACCAAATATGTGCGATGTTGGGAGTTTTATTTCTCTTATGAAGAACAGACTGGTGCTGATAAAAGTAATTACAGACGAAAATGGAGAAAACTGGTTTGTATTGTCCAAACAAATACAAATCAGCCAAAGCCCATTCCCTTAAAGCTCACTTGGGTAAAGACTGCGGAAAAGCAGCACACAAGAATCTGCCAAAAATGTTAATAGATTATATCTCACCTGGGAGAAACATGCTGATAATGGACTACCAAAGAATGAAAGACAGCTAAAAACCACAGAATGAGGCAATTTTTGCTGCCTCTGAGCTTTGTGGAAGGTAAATGGAAGGGAAAATGACTTAAATATCCTGAACATGATGGGAAGTAATGCAGTCACAGATTGAACAGATTTTTCTTTAGGTTGCTAAATCTTCCCCACCAAAGGTGCAGAGGCTGTGACTCTGTCTGTGCTGGACGCAGTGGGGCTCTGGCCATCGGGAAATGGTAATTCATTGCTGTTTGTGGGGCACTTATTTTGCTGCTCAATATTGAAGCCCCAGATCGCTACTCATTTTAGTACATAAAATGAGATAGTTTGACTACCATTGTACCTGCAGCATAGTCTACCTACACCTGTGTGCTACGTTCTTCCTTTGCAACAACCTAGTTCATGCTGACTTTAGATCTTTTTGAAGATATTTATGCTTCCTTTGTAGAAAAAATACCGCATTAATTCAGATAATACTTTTTAGATTGGACATAGCACCTGCCTGATCCATAGCCACAGGCTACACCATGACTCCGTGATTTTATCACTAGTCTCCCAGACTTCTTTTAACCTGCCCGGTTGATTCCTTGTGTTTTTCACTGGGGTTTTGTGTGCAACTGAAGTGAAGGGCCCAGGGTCTGTAAGTTCACTCACAGTGCACAGCCTGGGGAGTGTCACTCCTGTCTGTGAGAGAAGCTGATGGTTGTGATACCTGCTGCAGAGCAGGTGACCTGTTGGCATAAGTGGGAGTATGTTCTCCTGAACAATGGAACGGACTGAAAAGGGAGAGGAGAAGAAGTTTGGCAGATAAATGGCACTGGCAATGGCAACGTTAGTGACCTCAGTGGAGCAGCCTAGAGATGACAAGAAATTCAGGCTGAAAAATGTGTAAGAATGGCTCATATCTATTGATATGAATTATAAGTAAGGACAGGTTATCTGTCAAAATAGGAGACTGTCTTCAAAAGCAAATGTTTCTGAAAAAGGACTGCCACAAGATGAGATGATCTTTGTCACATTCAATTAAATGAACAACTCTTGTGATGGGTTAAGAAAATTGAGGGGCACAAGCTGAGGGGCACTGTGCTTGTGGCCTAAAAAAAAAAACATTGGATGAATGTCCAGCCTTCCAAAGGCTGACACAGAAAATACCCTAGTAAAGATTACATTGCTACATTCTAAGAGTCTGACAGATACTCATTTGCATGTACAGATATATATGTATATGTAGGTTTTTCTTTTCTTGTACCATAACAGAAGATTTTGATTATCAGATATGCCTTAGGATTTAAGAGAAATGTTTTATTTAGTTAGAAGCAACAGAAAATCTTTTTCTAGGCACACTTGGCACATTAGGGATGATCTTCTTGCCGCTATAAAGAGAACAGTCTTGATCTGAAGAGAGGGTGGAGACTGTCAGGTCTGCACTACCTAATAAGCAATACTTCAGCTTCTTCAGCAGCTATGTGACCACAGTCTTCTGAGGAAGGTAAACTCAATTTCCTGAGTCCCAGCAAAGGTTCAGCCAGGGTGGTCTCTTCCTGGCCATTCTGTCTTTCGGCTCATGGGGACAGCCTGCTCCTGCACTTTTAGGATTTCCTTCTTGAATATCGTCCAGCCTTCCTGGACCCCTTTGTCCTTCAGGACTGTCTCCCAAGGTGCACTCTGTGTCCTGAACAGGCTGCCCTCTGGAAGTCCATGGTGGAGGTTTTGCTGATCCCCCTCCTTACTTCACTAAGGATCAACAACTTAATCATTTTGTTGTCCTTAAGCTCAAGATGGCCTCTGACCACACAGCTCCCACCAGTCCTTCCCTGTCAGTGAATTGCATGCAGATCTAGTGAGGCATCTCCCCTGGTAGGCTCGCTTACCAGCTGTGTCAGGAAGCTCTCACACTCCAGGAACCTCCCAGCCTGTCTTCTCTCTGCTATGTTATATTCCCTGCTGACATCCAGCAGCTAAAGTACCCCACCAGAATAAGGGCCAGTGATTGTGAGACCTCTGGCAGTTGCTTGTAGAATGCTTTGCCTGCCTCCTCATCCTGGTTGGGTGGTCTGTAAGACACCCAGAGGGATCGCTGACTTACTGGCCTTCCCCCTTATCTTTGCCCATAAACATTCGACCTTATCATCACGATTATCAAGCTTTATGCTGTCAAAACATTCCCCAACATATAGAGCCACCCCACCACCTCTCTTTCCCTGTCCATCCTTTCTGAAAAGCTTATAGCCACCCACTGCAGCACATCAGTCCTGACTCATCCCACCATGTTTGAGGTGCTGACTGTAGGCACTAATACACCTGTGGGCTAAGAAACATTTTTAGGATGATGCAAGAGTAGCCACTTGAGGGCAGATGAGTGATGCTCTAATGCTACTTCAGGAGTTACTGAGGTGTTTTTTTCCCTTAAAATAGAAAATTTGAGGAAAGATCAACTCGTATTATTATAATGCCAGGCACATGTGTGAGTACCAACTATTGATACCAGTTTGGGAACATCTGTTTCAGTACTGGTTTAGCATGATTCATTATACCAAAAAAGGTTCTTGAGAATGTTATGTGGACATAGTGATAGGGTGTAAAGCTCAGATTTATGGAACGTCATGCCTATCTAACAATTTCTGTAGGAGCCACCTACGGTCTTTTTATCACTGGATTGTCTGAGAACAAGTGACCCCAATGCATCAATATTCTGATTAACCTTACTTAAAAACTTCAGGCTTAGCCCAGGTGTCATCACAGTGTTCCACAGTGTGTACGTGGGGCTACATTCCAGACACAGGACGACTGTACTTTCTGTTTTGCAACTGCAGTGCAGGACAGAAGCATTCACAGAACAACAGTAAAGAACGGGAAGCAAAATAGTTTAGTGTCATTTTGTGGTGTTCTGGAAAGACCAAACCTTGTTTCTCCTCTAGCACTGCAGGCAATTAATTGCTAGCTTTGTTTGTACTGGCAGGACCAGCGCTGGTTAAAAGATCTATTTCGGGCTGCGTTTCTTCCTCCAGTCAGCATCAAGGTAAGAGAGGTTTCGAAGTTTGGGCCTTTTTTGGGCTAGGTCTATAGGCAATATGAAATGGTAATTAGCGCACCAATCATTGAGTCTTCAACTATCTCTGATGGCTTCTCAGCCTTTTCCTACGCCTAACACTAGATTAGTCCAGTCTGAGTGGCTCTTACGATTTATTTTTCACCCTCTGCAAAACTTGGATTTCCCTTTTTACTTCCTTATCAACTTATTTTGGAAAACTCTCAACAACTCTTCTGGGGTCCTAAGTTTAGATCCATGACAGATCAAGCCTTACCTGCAAGTAAAAGAATTATAATCCCAACATGGTATGAATAGTTTTATCCTCACCATCATAAAATTACATTGCTGACGTTCTAGCTTAAACAATTATAAGCCGCCTCTGAACACTGTAAAAGAATTGTCTTTCTAGGTAGGTTTTTATTTACCTTTTCCTTTACTACTTTTGAAAACAAAATCCATTGGAAGGAAAAGGATTACATCTCGTGGGAGTCTATACTGAAACTTGCTACCAATTTCTAGCTGTTTGGAGTATGACTTTTTTTTTGTAGATGTTCCTTCCTGCAATGCAGTAAAAACAAAAATAATGAAAACGTGGTATGAAGGAAACAATGGCTTTGTAATTCTACCTTGATTCAGCAGCACCCCCCCACACACCTTTCAGAGGGCTCCATAAACATAGTCTGGGGCTGCTGTAGAATCTCTTCGACCACACACACTAGAAGTCCATGCACAAATAAACACACATTGTCATAAGTCAAGAACAAGTGCTCACTCCAAGATTTTATTAAAATTGAACACAGGGAAGCATTTGAAAATACTTCTGTTTGAGAATCTAGACAGCTAATGTTTTTAGGATCGACTGGTTTTATAGTATTCCAGAATCTGTTAACCCTTTTGAGTGTACATGAAAGTGAGCAAGCATCTTGATATTCAGCCAACAACCACTACATCATCACCGACAAACTGGTAAGTTGGAACCTCAAGGTTAAAAGGAGCAGGACCTTTCCTGATTCTGCCAGAGGCATCGTAATGGGACCCATGGCAAGGGCAGTAATAACCGCCAAAATCCCCGGAGTTAGCGATGGGTACGCAGCCAAGATGGGTGCAGACACCTACTAGTATGACCCATTCTGGTTTCTTTACTCTGTCTAAGTCATGCTGCGGATCCCTCAGTTTAGACACATCAACTTCTGCTTCCTTATTAATCTCTGCCTGGGTTCTGTGACGCACAAAAAGGGGCTTCCCTCTCCACTTGAAAGCCATGTTCTTGCCTTCTGGAATGTCAGATAACTTGATCTCAATCTTTGACAATGCTAGTACGTCAGCAGAGGCACTGAGGGTGGAAATGAACTGTGTGACAGCATTCTTGGCAGTGTATGCAGCTGCTACACATGTCGTTGCAGTCAGCAGGTAGGAGAACCCTTTCCTAGCCTCACTGCTGCTTTGAGAGGACGTGGTGGCATCCAGCACATCTTGACGGCGATAGGCAGAGAAGTCGGGTACCACGACATCGTTATGGACGAAACGAACACTGGCGGGTGCTGCAAGAAGAAGAATATGAAATTAGAACACTTTCAGGTAAAAAAATACTATGATTTGAGTTGTAGGGGTTTTAATTGCATTTTTTGAATAATGGGTAAAACTTATTTTTTATAACGGGTAAAGCCTGGATAGGATTCTGCTTATTATATATTGGAATTTTAAGTTGTAGGAAGTGGTTTCCAGAATTTTTGGTAGATGGAACAGGTGATTTGTGAAACTGTTTTTAACTATTCTTTGAAAATTACTTGAAGCCTGATAAGGGTGCAGAAAAATCTGTGATTAAGTTCTGGGTTTAAAGTGAACCATTTGTTTTTCTTTAGAAGATTGCAAGGTAAAACTGCAGGATACCGTGACTAGCTAAGCAAAGACAGACCTGTTTCCC
>JANHFX010020165.1:0-18196 GCA_027560015.1 Chloroceryle amazona
CCTCTGGAGATCAGCGAGTCCAACCCCCCTGCCAGAGCAGGGTCACCCAGGGCAGCCCACACAGGAACAGATTCAGGCAGGTTTGGAATCTCTCCAGAGAAGGAGACTCCACAACCTCTCTGGGGAGGCTCAGCCAGGCTCTGTCACTGGAACAGTCAAGAAGTTTCTGCTCATGTTGAGGTGGAACCTCCTGTGTTCAAGCTTATGCCCATTGTTCCTTGTCCTATTTCTGGGTACCACGGTCTGGCCCCTTCTGCTTGACACCCACCCCTCAGATATTTATAGATGTTAATAAGATCCTCTCTCAGGCTTCTCTTCTCAAGGCTAAACAGACCCAGTTCTCTCAGCTTTTCTTCATAGGAGAGATGTGCAAGTCCCTTAATCATCCTCATAGCTCTCTGTTGGACTCTCTCCTTAATCAAATGCATCCATTTCAATGCATACATTTAAATAAGGATAGATTTCCACCACTGCACAGCTGCACTAGTGCATGCCATGACTGAGCAGGGCTTCCAGCCCCCTCTGGATTCTTGACTGCAGCACTGGGAAGTGAACCCCACCAAGGCATCACAGGACGTGAGACGGTAGCCAGCTTCTCTGGGAATCCTGAAGTTAATGTGGCATGATGCGACGCAGCGCGTGCCCTCTTTGACCTGTAACCACCATCGGCCAGCACGTTGTGCAACGGTTCATCTCAGTGCAGGTTCAGCCCCACGCGCTCTGCAGGTGAAGATCAGCTGAACGAGCAGAGGTGCCTGGTCTTACCTCTGTGTGTGTATCATGTGAATTAATGTGACACTGGAAAGCTCTTGTAAAAGACCGGTCAGGCTGTCCAGTGTTAAGACCTGCTTCAAGACTGAGTTACCTTCGTTACTGCATGGTGTGGCCAACCAAACATCAGTTAGCGTGGCAAAAACACATTCTATACCTTTAAATTCACAGGGGTTTGTGGTGTTTTGTCTTGTTGGGGTTTTTTTAAGGCTCACTGTTGTCTAGTGTGCTGTAGAAATGAATGGCAGAGGAACTTAAACTCAGAGACTTGGACATCTGAGGCAGCTGGAAAGGGGTTGGGGAGAGCGCAGAGCTTGCCAGCCACATGATATGCCAGGGCAATACGATAGGGACGTTGTATTCTCTGAAATCTGCCTTAGGGAGAGGAATCTGGCTCTGTGGACAAATCCTACAGTGGGATCATTTCTTTTAACTCCTCCGCTGGCTTTGGCAGCCGTGAGTTTGTTGCAAGCTGCGAGGCCTCGTTAGCGCTGCTGACGAGCCCAGGAATCGGTGGCATTGCGCTGCTATAGCCTTGCCACGGATGCAGGGTTGACCTCACGGTGTCCTGGACATCTGGGATGGGGATCCTGGCACCACTGAACCATTTGTAATTGTCTGACACCAGCAGTGTGGAAGATACTGGGTGAATGACTGCTGATTATATTTCATTTCCTTTGGTCTTCAGTAGGACATCAGAAGGGGTACAGCTCCATCGTCATTTGTTACAGCGTCATTTTCCGAGGCTGATTATGCATTTCCTCATCTGTCTGGTATCTGAGTTGCTGCTGTTCTTTGAGTGACTTTGGCCTGATCTCCTCAGATCCTGAGAGGTGCTGAGCTTTCTCCCTTTCCCATGACTTGAAGAGCACAGTGTGGTGCTCAGATGCTGCCACGAGCCAGCTTGCTCATACTCTCCAGGGAGGCCCAGCCAGCAATTTAGAGCTGCTGTATCTGCAGCCTGGTCAAAAGCAAGATGTATTTGAAAGCCCAGGAGTAAAGCTAGTGCTGCGGTACTTTTGCCCTAGGCAGGTGCACAAAGAATCAGAAGTTTCTTGCTGAGTGTTTATTCCTCCAAGCTCGGTTTTGCAGGTGCGGGTAAACTGAATCCCTTCTTTCATCTGCTTGTCCAAACAAGACCTATTAAAGAGCTCTCTGGTGTTTTACAAAATTCCAGTGTAACTCCCCATCTACTGCAGGCATGCCGCATCCTCTCGGAAGAGTTTTATCTGCTGGTTTCATGTGGCTTTTCACCCGAGTGTGGTGTATGTGACATGTGTGAAATACGTATAAAAGTGTATAATTATATCCACGTACAGACACAGACCTAAAGGCACAGACCAAAACCAACTGCATCTCCACTGTAGCCTGCTGGAAGTTGTTGAACTTTTATAGAAGATTAGTCACAGCTCTGCAATTTCATGCTTTATCTTTTTTGTTACATGTATAAGGGAAATTATAAACCTTGTAATTTCTCTCTTGCGATATAAAAAGCTTTAGATAACATCAAGATATGGAAGTAATACAGAATAAGATGCCTCGATACATAAATGAACAAGATCTAATACAGACGCTGTACACCTCAATGACATGAAAAGGAAAAGAGAAAAATTCAATCTTGAATGGTAGGATTAAAAAAAACAGGAGCGGGGGAGTAAAAATACTTATGAGCAAGAGGTAAAACAAATTAAACATGGTGTAAATACATAAGCCCTCATTCTCCTCTTATTTTAAAATACCTGAGAAGTGGTAGGTGGTTTGTGGCAGGGCTGAGATCTGACCCCAGCCAGAAAGTCCCCGTGTCACACACACAGGATCACACAGGATGTCAGGGGTTGGAAGGGACCTTGGAGATCTTTGAGGCCAACCCCCTGCCAGAGCAGGATCGTATCATCCAGCACAGGTCACACAGGAACACAGCCAGCCGGGGTTTGAAAATCTCCAGAGAAGGAGACTCCACAGCCTCTCTGGGGAGCCCGTTCCAGTGCTCTGGGAGCCTTACAGTAAAGCAGTTCCTCCTCATGTGCTCCAGTTGACATCCATTCCCCCTTGTCCTATCCCCGGGCATGAGTGAGAAGAGGCTGACCCTTTCCTCTGGACACTCAGCCCTCAGATATTCATAAACATTTATCAAATCCCCTCTCAGTCTTCTCTGCTCCAGACTAAAGAGCCCCAGGTGTCTCAGCCTTTCCTCATAAGGCACGTGTCCCTGTCCTCACTGCCACCATCACTCTATCACTGGGCTCTGGAGTGTCCTGTCCCACCAGACAGAACCCAGCCTTGCTCTTCCATCCATCCCATTCAAAAAGGTTTATTTTAAAGGGTTCATTTTTCCATTCCTCCTATTGGCTCTCTAAGCCTACTATGGGGATACGTATGGCCCGTAGGACTGTAGAGAGCTCAGCTGGCCATGTTCAGCCAAGTCCTCCTTCTGAAGCCATGAATATGACGATGCTCCAAAGGGCATGGGTACGTGGCGGAGTGGGATGCGCCGTCGCTGTCTGGATTTATGCTCTTTCTCAAGAAGTAATGCCAGTATTTGAAGACCAAGCTTTGAAAACTGGCATCTAATTCAGTTTTATCTGCATAAATTAAATCACCAGATCAAAGACAATCGAGCGAGTGAGGACATATATTTGGTTCCTTAAAGTATGAATTATACTCTATTGGTTCTTTAAAGTATGGTAGTGTTGTAGGTACCTGTCATTTCCATTCAGTGTAGAAAAAACATAGTGTTAGAAAATAGAATTCATTATAGGAAAAAGTGTGACTGGGTCCAGGGCGTTCAATATCTCAGTGAGATAAATGTGGGCCTAAGCTTGCTGCTGAGCACTGAGCTTTAAGTAGTTGACTTAAAGAAATGATGTAATGAAATGAAAAAAGTAAGATCCACACTCTGTGGTTTCCTGATCCTCCCCATTCTCAGAGCCAGGACGTTTAGTTGGATGCCATGACTGTGGCAAGGGGCCAGATAAAGATAGGAGAGAATTCCCCAACATGTGTTCTCCAACCTTCACTGTTGGAATCGGTACTTCTGCAAAGGGCTGTGATTATCTCAGCTCCCCAAGGGGCTGAGGACTCGCCAGGTGCCGGGTCTCATCCTCTCCACGAGCAGCGGGCTCGGGATGCGAGCGGTGGCGGTGGCGATGCTGGTGCTCTGCTGGGAAGATGGGCTCTGCTTGGTGCAGACAGGGAGTCTCAGCGCAGGCCCCAAAATCAGCGGAGCAGAAATTTGTGGGGAGCAGGGAGGGTTTGGGGAGTGGGGGTGAAAGTAGCCAGAGGCTCAGCTGGCACAGCGCTGTGCATCTCGCCTCGCCCTCAGTCTCTTTTAGTTTGGGTTTCCATTCCACACGCAGTGCTTAACTCAAAATGTTTTGCTGGTTTTATGTGGCTGAGACGTTTTCTGTGCTTAACTTCAACGCACTGCTTCTAGTGCAAGGCCCATAGATTCATTTCAGCTGCAGTTGTTTAGAGAGTATTCTTTAAAAGTTCCCTGCCTACCTCTGGCAGCTGAACTCATTGTTCAAACTCCACTTGGAAATGGCAAAGCTTTCCTTTACATTTTAGAAAGCCGTATTATTTAATCATAAAGCAATTCACCCCATTTGTGTTTCTGGCTCTTTTCTGCCTGTCGTTCCCTGTGACTGGCTAATTGCTGACAGCAAATAGATGCTTCCTCCCAGAAAACCAAATTATTGGGGTAGCCAGTGGAACCTGCACGATATCACATGTGGGGTGCTAGAATAAGGAAGAAGGAAAAAATGCTTTCAAATGCCTGCAATAGCTTCTGAAAACCTTATGGATGGTGGAGGTGTGGGGGAAGAGAGAAAGGAAAGAGATTTTAATTGATTAGCTTTTACCCTCTGGGCCTAACCTGGAGTAAAGCTGAGGATCCATTATCAGGATGTACAAAAATCCTCAGGCCCCCAGTTTTACTCATCTGCAGAATTGCATTGGTGCGTTGAAAACCGTGCATGCAGCGAAGCTTATTCTGTGAAGGCTCGACTGCCAAAAATAAACCTCATTGGGATTCCTGAGATGGCTGCTGTCAAGGAAAGTCAAATTTGGAGCTTTAAGCATGCGAACAGTGTCATTTTAAAAAGTCTGTTCACCAAGGAGATAAATAGGGATTAGCCTCACAGGCTGCCTTACCTCCCCTGCATCCCAGCGGGTGCCAGGGGGGAAGGTAAGAGGCACTGGTGACAGGAGGTTGTATTGGGCTTTGGCCAGTTGGCCAAATCCTGGAGCGGGAGTCGGCGAGGACCCTGCCCCCTGGCAAAGAAATGTGGATAGTGTGCATGGGGTGGTTGTACTTGTCCTGTTTGCTGGGAAGCTCTTGCCTTCCCCAGTGTGGCCTCCTGAGCCATTTTTCTGACTCTGATTCAGGATCACTGCAGGGCAGACTGGGAAAGACCAGCTGTGTCAGGCTGGGTTAAAGCATCCTCAGCCGCATGGTTTTGTGCCGTAGCCTTGATGCTGACTGTAGCAGGCTGAGAGCTGCCTCATACCTGCTATCAGATGCCAGCTGAAAATGCAAAACCAAACCAGTGAACCCAGAAAATGAGAATGTAATGTGTCTTTTCCAAACCAGCATTGTTCTTTGCATTTCTTGTAGGTACTGTTTGTTGAAGAACTCTCTCTCTTCATAGGTGCTTTTGTCGTACTGAACGTGCAGGTTCCGCTTCATGGTAATGCCTTCCACCGTATTTGTCTCGAGGTTTCCTTTAATGGGTATGAACCATGCATTTTTGGCATAGTTTTTGGATAAACTGTTCAAGTCTGACAGAGCTGTGTCTGAAAGTCCTTCAACGGAGATACTAAATCAACAGCTGCAGCCTTTTGCCACTGCTAACAATTGCCAGGTACATCCTGAAAGCAGTTCCTTCCTCTCGTACGGTTCTAACAACATCATTAAAAAAAAATCTTGTCCTTTGTACTTCCTCCCCCCTCCATACATGAACATATCTTGTAGTAAATTCATTTTTCAGTCCTGACTTTGTGCAAACACAATGTTGTGCTGCAAGCATTAAAAGGCAATTTAGTACTCAAAGGATTAAAAGCTCATGTTAAATTGAAGACTACACTTGGCATAAACATTAAAAATTGACAGAACACCCTACACATTAACTGCACCAGGGCTCCATAATTAGCATTTAAAAGTAAAACATCATTTCCTTACTGTTTCCTACTTACTCATTTATAATGCATTTATTATAATATGGATGTGAGTATGAGGCTTTCCACTATTGTCGGTTAGTAAATAAAAAAAGCTCCAAAACAACCAACAAACCGCTCCTTTTAGAAACATGGGCCTGTATGCAAGGAATCGGGGATGAATGGTTTGTTAATCCAAATCTCGAATGCATGATGAATCAGCAGTGACTAACTAACCTCATTCTAGGTCTCATTCTCTTCTGTGAGCGTGCAGAGAGAAAGCCCGGGGCTCGGCAGCGGTGGGTTTCATTGTCTAGCATCGGCAAAGGGAACAGGGGATAAACTCCACTTGTCGGGATTTTGATGTATTGTGTTGGGTCTAGTGTTGTGCAATGTGGGAAAATAGATATATGGTTCATCCTGTAATGTGGAAAATGTGCTGCAGATTGAAATTTGAATGCAAAAGAAAAAGAATGAGAAAGCCAATCTCATTAGGGAACCGGAAAAAAGAGACTATCAACTGTTAAAGGGAGAGTTTTTTATTGACTTGTTTTATTTTTGGATGAGAGTGTTTTGCTCGTGCATAATAATGCAGACCTTTTTTGTCATCAAAAATGGAAGGTAGGATGGCCAAGCACTACCTCTGCTGGGGTCCAGTATACTTCCGTGGCTGGTTTAAATCACGCCTCGCGTCCGCGCTGCCACGGCATTGCCTGCGTTACAGCTGGCTTGAGGCTTTCTTCCCATTCCTCACCCCCTAAAACCACTTTACTTCCAAGAAATCTGCCAGGCTTCCGCCAAACCTTCTCTTTCAAAAAATCCATAACTCTATATTCTTTGGGAGAATCTTAATTAGGCTGCTTACATCACCCTGGGTGCTGTTTGGTCAAGGTTACAATTTGCCAAAAAACCCCATCTCCACGTCCAGAGCTGGGTCGGGGAGCGAAGGTTCTTTTTCTCCAGCACAAAAGGAGATCTTCACTCCACTGGTCGAGGCGGCCACCTTCCACTGCGTCGGCATTCCCGCGGCGCCGCAGTTCGCATCAAACCCCGGCCCGCTTGCACGGGGTGGGGGTGCAGATGCCCCACGTTCAAAGCGATGGGGAGTGGGCTGAGCACATCGCTTCTGTGAAGTCCCGCCACTCTTTATTCCTATCTAGAAATGTGGCCACATGCAAATAATCTCGAGCAAGCTTCCCCGTTAGCTCTGCACGGCTTGCTGACATGATAAACTCCTTTTTGTTCCTGCTCTAAAACCTCACATCATATCCCGCGTCCTCCAGGGTCACTGCTGTGTGGAAGACAAGACCACGTTTTGTTCAGCCTCTGTGAAATGCAATTAGAAGCCCCTCTGCAGCCAGCAGGAGCTTAAGTTAAAAGGAGAGAGGGGGGGGAAAGGGACCTCCCTGCTATGCAGCGGGGCGTTGACTTTGAAGTCCTGGGCCATCTTTTTTGTCCCCCCTCTCCCCACCACCCCAAGAGAGCCTTTAATCAGGACCTTTGCCTTGTCACTCAGGGTGGGGAGGAAAACCTGACACAGTTGGTGGGGTTGTCCCTGTGTGTGCCAGGAAGAAAAGTCTTTGTCAGAAATTTCCAGTGGCCTGAGTACTTTGTTTCTTTGTCTCTCCCAGACGACTGTTTGAACTAAAAAGAAGACAAAACCTCTCGCATGCGCTAACAGTATTTTAATAGGGAGCCCGGGTGACTTCTTGCGAGCTTTCCTGCCAGGTCCAAGGCGGAGATGAGGCTTTTTGGTTTGAAGGCCTCTGAAAATAACCCCAGCTGAGGCAGCTTTTTATAGCCTTCTCCTCTGCGTACGTCCTGGGTGATATAAAGAGGCTCACGCCGTAATGTTGCACTGCGTTGCTTAGTAGAAAGACTTAATTATCGTATTATGTGAGATATTCTATAGACAGAGAAGCTCAACCTGGTAATCATTAACTTCTTTTTTTTTTATTTGCATAGTAGCTATTTATAAATCATCTAAAACTTCTTAAATACCCATAAACCTCAGGGATCATACACATGACGTAAATTTTGCCAAAAGTGGAAGGAGTAACACAGAGAGCCCTGAAGCTGGGCTTAGTGCTGGGCAGGGTGTCCCAGCCCCAGCCTTGCCGCTGATGTACTGCACAGCCCCAGGGCAGCCACTTGCCTCCTTGTTGCCAGAATGGAGATGACACAGGGCTAAGCAGGAATGATTTATGCTCTGTTTTCTGTAGCATTGTTGTACAGATGAACAAAATGCTCCGCCGAAATGCTGAGAATTATATTAACATTCAGGTTGCCAGTGTTTTACTCATGAAAAAATCTACTTGAGCTACTTTTAAAGGCAATTTTTATGTATCTGTTACAATCTCATTTTGCTATTGAAATACGTAGAGCTGGACTCATAACTGTGACTTTTATTCCTCAGGTAGAGGCATAAAATAGTACTCAGTGCTTTTCAAATGATGTAAAATACTTCTAAAATAACTCTTCCATCCCAGTTAAACAAACATTATCTCCTTTTCCCATTCACATTTTGATATGCCGCAGCTTTTTCCCTGCATTAAAACAGTTCCTCTTTAGAAAAGGTGAATTATTAAAAAAGAGGGAAAGAAAAGAGAAAATATTTTATAGGAACAAATAGATTAATAACCAGCTGTGATAAGATCTGGCAGCCTTTCTTAGAAGTGTGTGTGGAGTAGAACATGGAGCTGTATTATCAAACCAGGTTGAAGTTTTATCACGATTCTCATGTGTTCTATTAGATTCTCAAAGCACACCTCCTCCACTAATGCCTGGAATAACCCAGACTGGATATAGATCAATTGATTAACTGAATCTTGGGAGCAATAGCTCAGCTTTTGGTATCAATTTTACTCTTTTTGGCTTCCTCTCCGTGACCTTCCTGTCATTAATTTTTATTTGAGTTATTTTGTGTTTGTCCTTTTCTTCCTGTAAATTTGACCGTTTATTTTGAAGGAAACGCCGAGCTGTCATCCTTGCAGCTCATTCACGTGTTCCACCCCATTCATGAAACATTGCAATGGAAAATAACCCCGCTTGCTCCTGCTAACACAGTGACAATACGCAGAGCATTCCGTGTAACGTGACCGACACAGTTCATTATGGGGGGACCTTCTGTAATTCCTCTCGGAACCCCTCAGCCTGGCTCTCACCAGGTTAGCAGAGTATTTCAGACTTTTTTTGCTCTGTCAGGAACTGTGGTTCAACCTTGCAAAGGCTCTGTCCCTAATCCGGCAAAATGTATGAAATGGTGCTTAAGTCTGAATGCCAGAACAGCCCCGTTAGCTTCAAAAAGACTTCTTTATGCCTAAAGTTAAGCAGATATTTAAGTGCTTTGCTAGCTTAGGGTCAAAGTGTTCAGCACCTTGTTGGACTATGTCTTATCTACCTCCTCATTAAAGATACATCAGAACATTTGGCATGTCTTTATCAAGCAGAGAAGTGCAGCCAATTGACTTTATGTGACAGCTAAAAGTAAAAGAGATCAAGGGAGCTTGAGAGACAAAGAAGCCAGGTTTTGTTAGAATCTTAAATGAAAGAAAAGTAGTGTTTTGAGAGCTAGTAAAAATTGTTTCTTGTGTTACAAGGATTTTATTTTCTGAGGGCTTTAGATCAGAACTTTTTGAGCGATTTGGATGTGTGGATAGAGGCTGGACTAGCGCAGAATCTGTCAGCTTATTTTGTTGCTGAGCTTTTTGTTGTGAGTACCGTGACCTTCCACGGTGCTTTCAGTGTAGACTTGTGCGATCCCAGGTGAAGAGGCACAGAAGAATTGGGAGCCTTGAAGAAGGTATTAGCAAGGCTCTCCTGTAATTTGACGAGCAGGTTAGAAACAGCAAGGTGCCTGGTAGGCTTAATACTGAGTGAAACAAGAGAGCAAATTTACAAGAGGTCAACTATATGACGTGAATTGATCGCCAAGGTTTTAAGCACTAGCTTGATTAGGTCTTATGATACAAATTAAAAGGTCATTTGTATTTATATTTCTGATAGTAATGGTCTGAAAAAAATGTTTTAAATATAACTGTTCTCTACGCTTTCTCTCATGCTGTAAGATCAGCTCACGTGCATCATGGATCCTTTCATTCCATAGCAGAAGGCTGTGAGGTCCTGGATGAGGTTCTGCTCTCACCAGAGGATCAAATAGTAGATGCAACTGGGAAGTGTTCGGGTTTTGGCACTACCTGCATTTGTCTTGCTTGATGTTCCCTCTGTGAGGAGTAGGAAATGTTGATCGTCCTGCCTGTTGGGTTGCAAGGAGCCTCTCCTCCCGCATGGTCGTGCTGTACCTTCTGCCATGAGACAGCCAGCAAAAGTTTTTTCTGGAGCCCAAGCAGTCAAGTGGGTCAGTGCAGGAGAGATGCACCAACACTGGTGGCCCGTGGCCGACCAGGATGATGGCCAAGGTGTGGTTTTGGACATCCCAAGAGGTGGAAAAGATAAGTGTTGTCCCTCAAGTCATGGTGGCCCCTTTTAAAAGGAGAGAGATGGAGTCTCCCAAGGATAGCTGCTTTTTGAGCAGATTTTAGGAAGCTTTCTCTTATTTGATCCCATGTCATCTCCCACTGAGGGTTGCTGATAAGTCTCTCCTTTCCCAAGCCAGAGGTCCACACAGTGAACTGCCCAGTTTCCCCTCCCTGTTTTTCCCCATAGGACGAAGCCTTTTCTGTCTATGCTGCCTTTTCTCCAGCGTGAAGCTTAGATGTAACTAGTTAACTAGAAACTTAGATGCAGCTATTTTTTTGATTAAAAAATTGAGCATAATTACGAACTGTGTGAGTGTCAGGGTTACGTGTATCCTTATAAGGCACTTCAGCAGTAGATGTGTGGTTCTGCTGGGCTTATTTATTAAAGTGTTCTGCACAGCAAAGGAAATCTCCCTAGCATTATTTTCAGGCTCAGTGAACTCCAGAATTTATTTGTGAGTTTTCCAGTTGTGGTGACGTCAGCGGGGAAGCGTGAGGAAGGGGACTCGGCAACAGCAGGCAGCTTTCCTGCCATTGCTAATTTACTGTCTTTCTGAGAACCAGATCCTAAACACTTGAAGTATTAACATCGTTTCAGCTCTTAAGTAAAACTAAAGAAGTCTTTTCATCTTTCCATTGAGTGGCGGGCTTCTTAAGTAGATCACAAGCTTTATGCTGCGTTGTCTGAGTGAGGAGGAAAACTTTAATTGTTCCCATCTTCTACTGCAGGTATTGATTAATAAAATGTATTAGCAAAGATCTTGGCCTACTTTTTGCACCATCAAACAAATGCTTAATGACTGTATTACTATGAAAATGGCATCGCTTTAAAGCATTGGATTTGAGCCCCTTTGTACTTTGCTTTCATTTGATTTGATTTTATTTTTTTTTTCTTAGCCCATTATGAACAATAAAGTTTCTGCTGTACTTTAATATGATACAGCGGAAGGGAGAGGAGGGGTGAGTAGCTCTTAGTTGAGGGTACCAAAGTTGGCCAAGCTGGGAGCTGTGGCGCCCGGGACATCCCCAGGCAGAAGGATGTGTTGCCAGCTGGGGAGGCTCTCTGCAAGTGCAAACTGGTCAGCAAGCAAATGTTTTAGATGGTAAATCTGTATAATTCACTCTAATTTAGCATTTGGTGGGTAGGAATATTAATATGACTCACATGCTAAGAGGGAGAAGGCGTGTTTATGAGGAACATAGGTCTGCATAAGGTAAAGAACGCTGCCTCCCACCTCATTTCATCGTCTTTCCTCCTTTGGGTCCTATTTGCAGAATCTTGCTTATTTTACACCCCTTTGCAGGGTTGTAGCTACCGGCCAGCCTACCTCCTCCCACCCACGTCCCCGTGCTCACCGATGTGCATCGTACATCATCCATAAAGCGCCTGCATTTTGCACACTTGCTGAGTGGCAAATCCCTGTGAGTTGTCCCCAGTTACCACTTCTTGTCAGTGCCCCATAAGGCTCTCCATTTTTAAACGCATCTTCACATACTATACCTGGGAGTTCTTGGAAATCCTCCCTTTTCGTAGCCTCAACATGCAAGTTGACTCAGTCTTGGTAAGCCTCTTCAGTTTGCACCTTGCCAGGCTGCGATGTCGTACGAAACACGTTCGTTTTACAGCACTTTGAGTGTTAGCACAAAATTGTTAAGACTTGACAATGATTTGATGCTTTCAATCTTGATGCTTTATCAAACCTGTCTTTGCCTGTACTTGCTAACGTGTTCCAGCCAGGCTGGCGATCAAAGCCAAGTCGGGCTTATAGTGACTGGAACAACAAAGCATTTCTTACAAAACAAACCAGAAAAAGTGTTATTGCAGAACACTTCATAATCCGGAAATTTGGAATGAAGCCTCAAAATTTATAGTACCAGTACTGGGAAGCCCCATGTCTGTAACTAAAACACCCCTGTGGTGACAGTAACGCTTGGATTATGTGTGATGCTTTTGTATCCCACACTGAAAACTGAGGCACAGAGAGGTGAAATTGGAGTCCAACTGCTTTTCCACACCAGGGAAAACCTGAAAATATACCCACAGTTGGGTTCTAGTCCATAGCTGTTGGGCCACACTCATACCTTAAATACCACACTGATACCTTAAATAAAATGTGTGTTAGTTCACCTTTGCAGACGTAGGTCTGAGGCTTGGGTGCCACGTTGGGGTGGGAGGAGTGGAGAAACACGGATGCGTCGCTTAAAATAGCCAGAAAAGGACCCTTAGTCCTTTCTTGCCTTGTTCCCTTCACATTCACAAATGTTCATCTCTGTCTCTCCTTTTTTTTCCATCCTTCCTAGGGGCGATGACTGACAGATTAATATATGTCTAGCTACGTGTCTTAGAAATCAAAAGGAAGGTGCTGTCAGAATCGCTTGTCAGAAAATGAGATTAGGCACACTTGTCATTTGCTGAGGATTGCAGTCTTTCAGAGATAAGGTTGCATTTAATGAGTGTAAAAAGCCTCCTTGTGAAAAAGGGGGTGGTGCAGGAGAGAGAGAATGATTATTTTTCTGGTGTCAGCTGAGTGCTTTATCATATAACTTGATACTGTGGCACCCTGGCAGGCACTGATAATGGCTGCTGGGGCTATTGCACCTCTTCAGTGGCTCTGCAGCTTCAAAAGTGATGACTTGTTACCTGCTTTTAAACTCTTCTTGGATGTCGAAACCCGCTATCCTAAGGGAAAGAAGCAAAAGCATGTAGTGTGTTTTAAAGAAAGACCTGTGAAAACACACAGCATAAAGGGAATGTGCTAAATGTATAGCCACTTTCCCCAGCAAACTATAAAGAATACTCAGCGGGTTTCAGTGAAATATGGAACTTGTCTGACAAGTGAAGGATAACTAATGAGAAACAGAGCTGTATCCCACTGAAACCAATTGTGTTTTGTTATGGAAAATATTTATCAAGCCTTTTTTTTTTTTTTTTTTTCATTTGTTGGTTCTCCTAACAGTGCCATAATAACTCCTCGTCTGTGTGTTATTTGGTTTTTCTCATATACATCTCAGTTATTCAAATCTGCAGTTGGGGTGGGGTTTCTTGGGTTATCAGTTGGGTATTATCATACTGTACATGAATATTTTAGGCAAATGTTTCATTCATCAAAATAATGGTCATTCTTTTGCCAAGTTAATGTCTTTGCATGGTTTAGAAGCTGGCTAAACGTACGGATTTATTGTTCATAATGTGCTATCTAAATAGGAGATGACAGTCAAAAATGGAATTGATGTGTTCAGCAGGAGAGACCCTACATTAGCTACATGTTTTTGCAATGGTATTTCTTCACTCTTTTAAAAATATCCCTGGAAGGAGAGACTTCTGTCGTATATTCTCCTCATCAAACAAGAGGTGATTTTCATTATTTTGCGTGAATGTTAGAAAATGAAGGAAATTACTTGATTGGTTTATGGCGCTGACTCAGCATTGTCAGGGCTAAAAACGACCTGAAAGCCAGAGTGGGATTACAGCACGCAATAATGGATGCTTTATTCAGCGATAAGAAGTCTCTTCTTCTGACTGAGAAGAAGAGAATGAAAAATACTACTCTCTTATTAGTTGATTCAGTACCCAGATATTGACAGACAAATTAATTTGAAATACTTCTTCAGTTGCAGAACCTGCTAGCAGGCAGGAATTAGGGGAAGATAATGGCCACATCTTAAAAGTGGTGCATTTATGAAGTGTACTCACAAGAGTGCTGGTGAACGGGGAAGAATTTATATGTTATATTCTTACTCAGAGATAGGAACTTAAAATATTCCTGCTTAGACTGTAGTGTGGGTAGCAGATCAAGAGCCCAGCCCGGTCTCTAGGATCTAAATCCACCTAAGCCATGTTCCATCATACATTTAGTAACTCTGAACTCAAGCCAAAGGGAGGTATATGGGAGAAGAGATCAAGTGTGTGTATTTTCGCATTGAACAGTTATAGCCAGGAGTCGGTTTAGGAATTCTTGCTCTTCATGGTCAGCGGAGGGAAGGGAGGGTGACTGTGGTGTTCACCTCAAAGATATCTCGCACTGCTTGGGGAACCTTGGGGGAGAAATGGCTTTGCACTTGTAGGACAGGGAAAATTTCTCTTTGGTACAGCAGAAAGGTTCAGAAAATTCTCAAACCTCTTCCAGGTGTGTAAAACTGTGCAAAATTCTGTCCTCGGAAGCAGAGGAGACCACTTAGTATTTTATAGGATCAGGCCCATAAGGATAGGGAAGAGAGCAGCCCTATTGTTCCCCGAGCCCAACTTTTTATCTTTGTTTCCATTTGAAACCAAAAATCATAAAACTGCCTGCAAAGCGGTTGCCTTGCTGTTCTCTAAATGAGAATTCCAGCTTTTATGCTAATTCAGTTTCAGGTTTCTTTGAACCTGCAGTTTATGGGCCTCTGCTTAAAACTGCAATCTGTTCTGCATAAAAGAAGGGATTACAAAGTGGTTTAGTTTTGCAAATGCTGCAGAAAAATAAAAATAATAAAAAAAAAAAGTTGCACTGTCATTAATACGCTCTGGCAAAAGTTTTCTGCTTTGTCAAATGAAAAGCTTTACTTACATTGAGAACGTACCCAGTGATGTTACATAGCCCAGTAGTTCTGTTTGCCTCTAAAAGGCGCCTTTACTTTTTGTGTCGCCTTTTCCCCTGCTTTAGTTCAGCAGAAGGCCTGCGAGCAGAGGCTCTGTCTCTGCTAGAAGGGCCATGGAGAAAGCATCGCTTTCATCTGCTGCCAGGAACCCTCGGGGCCGGTGCTGCCCTCGCAGAGTCCGGCCTCCTGGCAAACCCTGGCCTCGCCACAATTTACTTTTACTGACATCTGTTGCTACCTTTTTACAGCACGAACCAGCAGCGGTTGTGGTGGTGTGAGGTCGTTCTCCAGAACAGGTCCTTTTCTTGAGCCTCTAAAGCATTATGGTTTAGGTACCTTCTGGCTGGAACGTTATGCCGTGGCTTGCTGTGCAAAGTCATAAAACTCCGCCGATAGCTCCATAAATTCTTTTCTTGGGGAAAAGAACCCGCATCCCCTCTCCAGCAATGGACAAAATTATGGCTGTTTTCAAAGCATTATGGAGGACTTTTTAAGGCCTCGTAATCACGCTCTGAACTCAGACACCATCGTGTCTTCTGGAAAGATTAGCAACTTAATGGAAACATAAATGTTTCCAGTCTTTCACAGAATACCAAAGAATTGGAATATCCAGTTTTCCTGTTGCCAGGAAAAAGCTGCAGAACCTTCCAGGTGAGGTGAGGTTTGCCATAAATAATTTAATCCAATATAATCTGCTGTAATTTCAATATTCATTTGCTCCTTGTGCCAGAGGTGGGTAATTCTTCTTTGGAATTACTCCACCACTTGGAAACAAATGTCTGTCTCTCTGCCCGCCGTCTAGGCGGCTTTAGGTCATTTTTATAAAAGAGCTGGATCTGAAAACCTCTTTTGGAGACTGAAAGATCTTGAAATCACTTTTGATGCAAGTTCAATGCACTTCGTTTGGCTGTTGTTGTGGCAGAAACAAATGTCGACGCTGACAGAGACCACAGACAGATGAAAAAAAAATTCTGGCAAGGTCCCACGTAGATAAGAGACAGAAGGTTTCAAAAACCTCTCCAGGCATAACCTAAAACACGGAAAGTGCTGCTGTCAAGAGAGGAGGAAGCTTGATCCAAAGGCCATTGAAATCATTAGGAGGTGGTGGGCTGTTTGTTTGGGGGTTTTTTCCCCTTTGATTTAATTTGGCTTTGGGTGAATTCCTAAACTCCAAACTTCTCATTCAGAATTATGAAACGCTTTTTGTGCATGTATAATGTTCTAGCAGGAAAACAGAGGTCCTCTACTTATCTCTAAGGCATGAATAATGAACATAATGAGGCCCACAGCCCTGCCAATAAACCTTAACAGCCCTAGGGAACCAAGTAGGTAAATGCATTTCTGATTTTCTGTATGCTGAGATTTCAGGTGTGGCATGTGGTTAACGTTTGAAAAATCCAGTACAGACAAGCCTGCAGTTTAATCCGGGCTAAATTTATCAAATTAAAGTCTTGTGAGGAGTCTAGGCTTTAATTAGACCAGTTCTTACCATGTTGAGATGTGGAAAGTCTTCACAAAAGCGCTCACAGAATATATGAGCTGCCCCACCTTAATATCGTGCATTTAATTCCTTGTCCAGGTAGAGTCTCACTGTCCACGCAGTCCCCGACTCCTCTGGTTGTTGTGCCCAGAACACTCTGAAGGTTTAATTTATTTTTGGTGGAGACTGAAAACTGCACTCAAGCCATCCATTTCCTCTGCTGAGCTCATGAAATAGCCGATCGACTGCGATGGCTTTTGGCCACTGTCCACTGTTTATTCTAGACACCAGACGTGAAGCCATCTCTGTTGGCTTTCTAGAGGAGGAGATGGAAAACACCTGTCTGACAGCACAAGATTATCTTTGTAATATATATTTATTAGGAGGTGCAAAAACCTGTGAAGATTTAACAGCTGAAGTCCATGCTCAGATATGTCGTAGAAAGCTGGGGGTAGCCCTGCTCAGGCGGACAGCTTGGAAGAACTCTTAGGTCCATTGCCATAGCCGGGATCTGAAGTTGGCCACAGGTTTTTAGTTCTCCGAGGACAATTGTTTGTCACCATTTTACCCAAGTGTTCCCACTCCCGAACAGACAGGCACTGAGAGCGCTGTAGTGTTTGCAGCCACGGTCCAGATTTGGAGCTGTTCTGGGTGTGTTTGTCTCCTGCTTATCCTTGTTGTTTCTGCTGTGCGTCTTCCCACGCAGGTGTCCCGGTGGAAGCCACTGCAGGCAGTGCACCTGCACCTCAAATAAGCATTTTTGAAAGGCTGCGATGTAGTGATGGGGAGGAAAACTGTCCTTAAATGGATCATGCAGTGATGGAATGAGGAATGAATAAGAAATACTTTAAGTCTTGAAAATGCTCCCTGGGCAAGGTGTCATGAGCCTCTGAGACTTATCTAGCGCCTCTCCCTTCCCAGGGAACATCTTGTTGTGTGGCTATACCGTACCCATGAGCATTAACTGCCTCATCCTCACAGCCCTTTGCTTTATGGGAGACATCATTTGGCTCTGACTGCCCTGCTTCGGTGAATAATCATTTATAGAATAATGTATCTGTGTATTTATTTTCCGCGGTGGCTCTTACTAATGGTGTGCGGTGCTTAAGAAAAACCTACAATGACTAAGAGATCCATTGCCCGTTGACAGGAACATTTGGTGCTGGGAGTAGAGTCGAGCAAGTCTCTGCAGGGTGAGGAGCCCCAGCCCCACCTGCACATGGCCAGCGCCGTGTGTCACTGGGAGGGACAACTTTGCGGACAGCTGGAGGTCTCCACGCAGGTCGCCCTGAAGGAACTTGGGGACAGGCTTTTTTCCCCCCAGTTAAAAAAAAAAAATTGCATTTCCCTTAAAAAAAATTATAATATATATATAGTGAAATGCACCGTGATACTCTCGATCGTGTTTCCTCCTGCGGAGCTCTGGCTCCTGCCGCGCCTGTGCCACGATCTCTGGCGCTGGGGGGGACTGTCCGGCTCCGCGGCCGCCACCACCACCACCCCCCCCCTCCCCAGGAGCGGCCTTTCCGCCGCCGCGGGGGGAGGCTGCGCGCACCCGGCACCTCCCGGAGGGGCGGCGGCAGTTTGGCCGAGCCGCGGCGTGGGGAACGCGCCTCTCGAGGATGCTCCCCCAGCTTCTCCACCCCCGCCGCTGTCCGGGCCGCCCCCGCCGCGGGGACACCGGCGGAGCCCGGCCCGACGGAGCGGGGCGGGGCGGGCGGGGGGAGGGCGGACC